>DWMR01000968.1:0-10534 GCA_018245355.1 Dalla costala | reverse complement strand
TATGAAATTTGGCACAGTTAAAGTTTATATGGAGAAGAAGTGCAGAAAGCTAATATTTTTATATAATAATGCATTAAGCATACATTAAATTAATAAATAAAACATTACACACACTACACACGCTACCTGCTAGGATAACCAATAAAAGTTATTTAATTTACGGACTCTTACGTAATAACTTAAGAAAATTTAATTAACATTTAAAATGATTCGTTATTTCCACAGGTTATTTTATGTTTCAAATGCGGATTACTGTAATACCTAGGTATTTACTTATACATGAATCACAAAAAAGTAACATTTGAATCTAATTATAAAGCATTTATTTTAAACTAGATCATACCCTCGGCTTCACCCCCGTAAAAGTATTTTTACCATTACATACACACATACATACATACACACTTTTATCAACTATTCAACCCAGCTCAATGATATTTTTTGAAAAAAAGACAAGTAGCTATCAAAGGTTTCAAACTACATAACTCCATATAAAACTTCATTACAATCGGCGCAGCGCTTTGGCCGTGAAAGCGTAACAAACAGACAGACAAACAGAGTTACTCTCTCATAAATTACTATATAACATTGTAGGGATTTTTAAACTGTTTGTTGTTGAAGAACCCTTGTTAAAAAATATTTGTTGCTGAAATGCACTAAGATTGCAATCTCGCTTAAAGTTTTGTAAATTCAGCGCCAATTACAATTTACTAAACAATTTGTGCATGATAATTGGCACAGAAGCGCTCTTGGCCGCGCGGCGAGTGTCTATAGTAACTGACTGACAAGTTTACCCCACGCGGGTCTTTCCCGGCAGTTGGAAATGGGACCGCTAGTAGCAAAGTTTCTTGAGGGCTTTCGTGCTTCAGAGGGCACTTAAAATACGGCCCCGGTTGTTATCGTTAGATAACAGTCAAGTTGGAGGCTCTCGGGCTTCCTGAAAAACTTCCGACACTCGGGTGGCTAAGGACTTTTATTTTAACATCTAGAAAGCTTATAAAACAAAGTCGCTTTTTGTGTCTGTCTGTTTGTTAATCTATTCCTTCTAAGTTACGCAACGGATTTTGATACGGTTTTCACTATCATTTAGCGAATTTCTTCCGGAAGGTTATTATGTAAAATACATGCATGATGTTTATAGAAACCAGAGAAAAATCGAAGTTTCCGAATCAAGTCGTTTCGGGCGCTTATATTGCTAACGCTGGCTTAACCTTAAGAGATAGGTACATAAAAATAATGTTATACGAAATTATGTATTTTAAAAAAGCCGGGAGGGCATATATCTAACTCCTAAGGATAACCCACAGTAACGATTTTTATCTTTTACATATTATTATTTTTAATCCTAGCGCACAGAAAGAAGCAATTTTGTTCGGTCGCCGAGTAATCCTTATCCAATTAATGTTAGTTACGTTGGACATGTAATAATGTGGATCAAAATTGTACTTTACAGCATATTATTTAAATTAATAACTTAGGACAGGTATAAGAATACCGCGCACCAAAAATGTTGTTTGCGTGACGAGACTAACAAACCTCCTGGGATTTATATAGTTTTAATTCTTATTTGCTCCTAGGCGCAGCCGGGAGGGGTCGCTAGTGTTGTATAATATAATGTGCCTAAATATTGTACGAGTAACTGACGATAGGACCTGTAATCCTGTTTGTTGTTGTACATATTTAAACTGAATCATAATATTATAATAGCATACAAAATCTAAATCCGTAGGCATTTGATAATTACAAAGCTTATAATAAGGTTTAATTGCAACTTAGCGAAGTACAATAAAGGTTTTATTACTGGAGAGGCATTCACTCGCAACTAAGCCAATTAGCTTTCTATTTTATGCAATTAGTGTATTTGTTGAAACGAGCTCCTTTACAAATAGAGAATGTTTATCTTAATAATAGCCTTTAAGGAAGAAGTAAGAGAATGCTAAATAATTCTATGCAATTTTTACGGAACTTATAAATTTAATTCTGTCTTTGCGGAACCCTTATTGTTTCATCATAATGATGGTACTGAAGTAGATAAATGTTTCAGTATCCATAATTGTTTTTTTGGTTTCCGTAAACATATTTTACTGGCGCATGTATAACACGAGTATGTTTGGTTTGAGTATCATGTACACAGCTGGACCTACCTACTTGATGCGTTTTCTTTTTGAATTCTATGTATAGGTATTATACAAGCAACTTAAGGAACCCGATTTATCATAAGACGCATAAGATTTCCTAGAAGCCGTTTGAGGTAGAAATTTGAAATTCGAACCCTCAGCGCGTGAGTGACCAGCACGTGACCGGTTTATAAATGTACAGGCTAGTACACATCATATAATTGGTTAAAATTGGGGTCTACCAGCTTAAGGTTGAAGTTCCTGTGCACGGCGTAACGCACAGTATTAATAAATAAACGAATGTTTATTTTTGCCAAGGTAACATTATTATATTATTGCTTTTATATTAATCTTATGATTCTCGTCTGGAAAGCAGTGCTAATTGGCTAACACTTACCTTAAGCAATGTATCATTGAAGTTTGATTAGTTTCTGATCACAAGTTAGTCGAGACCGGACGGAGCCGATTTCCTACATAACTTTCTAATGAGTATGGTTACTTGTGCAGATCTTTGCATTCAATTCAGACGTATCAGTTGGGGTGATATTATTACGCGTTTACCATTGAATAAATAGTGTAAAATGATTACTTATTGAATGCAAGTTTGTTAAGAGTATCGAGGGGTCCATGGATTTTTGGTATGGTTTATGGTATGGTTGTTTGATATTCAATCATGCAAAAGCTACTCAACGCATTCTTGCGTTTAAATGAGATATTATGCCGTTTTTAATTATTCACCATGCTGGTTAAATGCGAAATGAAATCTTTGTATGAATAAAAATACTTTCCAGGGGCTGAGTCGTGTGATATTTGTAGTAGTATAGTAGTTATTCAATAATCCATTAATCATTTATTCTCATATCTTCTGAATGTTATCACCAATCGATTTTGCCAGCACAGTAACTATTAACAACTGTGTACGTGTAAGCCCCGCTCGAAACCTAGGAGTAATTCAAATGAACAGGAATTTAAAAAATGTAAAAAAAATATAGGACTTCTTTGTAACTTAGGCACGCTCATATCAAAAACCACCTGATTGAATCCGTCCATGTTGTCTCAACCAATCCCGGGCGCAACAATCGATGCCGGCGAAGAAGAAAACAGAATATTCTTTATAGCAATGTACAAAGAACAATTCACCCCTCAATAGGCCGTGTGGAATCCAAAGCGATCGTAATTTCGTCGGGCAATATTCCGCCTTTTCATATTTTCCTCTTGCCCTTCGAGTGATCTTGCTTACCCAACGCGAGTAGGTGACGAACGATATTATTGTGCTTGTGAATAAACTGGGTATCTCTCAGTACTGACTGTAGTGGTATTTGACAGTTCGGTCATTGCCATACATTTTAAAGTAACTGCAAATTGACGTAACCTCGTATGAGATTTGTAAAGGAGGGTCCTAATGGGCAGCTGTATGAGATCTGCAAAGGCATGTGTTTCAGAGCGGAGTCCAGGCAAAGCATCTGTGACCGAATTAGATACTTCTGTGGCCTTAATTCTTGTTAGATGTTCATTATACGCGGCGACAGTTTCGCAGCTCAAGTCTGCATGCAGGCTTTTAAATTTTCGATGAAAGTATTAAACGCGCATGCAGTGTTTTCCACTGCTGCCAATTAATACCTGCAATCGACCGAGCGGACTGTAAGAATGTATACATAAATGATTGCCTTTGCATGTTTACCGCATTAGTCATCCTGAGTTAAGTTCATCGTTTGCGATAGAACATGCCCATAAAAGCCGATACACGGCCGCGATTGTGTCTGTTATTCTGAGTCCTTCCCACGTGGTGCGTCAGTTAAGCAAATATACAAAATCATTTGACTTCTCTTCAGCTACAAGGAAAGTGACTCAAATATTATATGTATTAAGAAGAAAATATTTGGATATTGTGAAGTGCTTACGAGTTAACGGGTTTGAATAAATAAAATCGGTTTGTTTTAGTAATTTCCTGATAAATGATGCACGGTTTTTGTGACCCTAAAGTTTAGGATTTAGTTTAGTAGACTAATCATAACAGATACTTTTTGATAAATATAGTTTCAAAATATTTACAGTAAAATTATTCGGTGTGCATGTATACTGACCAAGTAATTTAAAAATTAAAATATACTGAAATAAGTGAGCTATGCTATTTAAAAAAAGTTACTGTAAAGTGTATGAAGAATGTTAAATATTTGAAGTTGGTACGACGCTTCAAAGGGCGTGTTTACTCTAGTGTCTAGGACTGCGCCGGCTCCCACAAATGTTTAATTGCCAGCGGCAGTTCCAAAGACAAATAAAGACAGAGATTTTAATATTTGCTTGCATATTCCTGTACAGGTACCTACTACTTATTGCTTATTACACGACGGAAAACGGCAAGGTGCAATAAATGCCGGCACTGGTTTGATCTTGGAATCGATGAACACTTTTCCCTTTGTGAGCAAACAGTCGTTACACTAATTAAAGAGTTGCGCCAGTTCCTCAAACCGCAACACCAAGAAGCATAATTTTCATTCGTATTACATTTTATTTGAATCCTTATATCTAGTTGCTTCCATAATATAAACAGACGATCACAGGCCATAAACTTCTGTAAGAATTTATTATTTACTATACCTAGTGGGGTATAATATTCCCTATACTAACCTACTCTAAATTGCCTGAATGGTAGGTGTATGCGACGTTTATACGAATTAGCCTGAATTCAAAGAGTAACATCACCTGGTGATGTCCTCATTCGACTACAAGGAGATTATGGCAGATCAGTGGTTCCCGGTATATACGAGTTTCTGTTGCGTTTGTAGCGGCGTCATTCTAAGCTTGCGTACGGCTTACCGGGGCTTGTGGTAAACTTGCGTGGGCTTATATACAAACAACGTTCTATGTTTCGTTGTTTTGTAAGCCCTTTTAATACGCAGAAATATTATGAGCGTGACGGTTATGTCACGTGTCACCTGAAGATATAGTTACCATGAAAATCTTGAATAACGATGGAATACAAATGACAGTGTCTCTGAAAATTATACTAAGTATTACAGTAGCAGGTTGAACATATTTAAGAGATAATAATGTAATATAACTTTGTTATGTAAAAAAAAAAAAAAACCGAGTGTTAGACCTTACGGCATAAAAATCTAAAAATAATAAAATAATAAAATAATGGTAAATTTAAATTGAATATTTTGTAATCGCTATTAAACTTGAAACAGTTTCAAACTTTCCAACACGGTCGCATCGCGTGAATTCTGGTACAATGCAAGCTCAACACAAATTCATTAGCGCACGAGCACTCTTTACTCCCAAAGCACTAACCATATTTGGGCAGTACGGTGTAATTCAATGAAACAGCGGTGAACTTTTGGACGGGAACTGCAGTACAAAGCGTTTGGGCGGATTAGAGCCGTGGGTTGAGAGCTGGGAGCGGGAAGAAGTTAGCTCCGCTGGACAACTTGCGGGGTCTGCCGAGTCTGCGGTCGCCATAACAACCATGTTACAGGTCACAAACAGGGAATTATGTTTTACTAACTTCAATAAAGTCTATGGTCACGTTGAGGACCATTGGGACTTACAAGTCCGGTAAGACTTACCGCCTGAACTATCAAAACAATACCAGTTGGAAGTCCTAAATAAGAACCGCTAAGCTATTTTCGACACGGTTTGCAATGTTGTAGCGGTCATCTTGTGGTGTCGTGTCAACAAATTCTATCCTATTTCCCAGTCCCGATTTTAAGGGCAGAAGTTTACTAAATCACTCAGTTCGGACAACCTGTGCCTCCTGAGATAAATAAGTAAATACTAATGTACATCTGCAATGCTAATATGTCGATAATAACAACTTGGTGATTTGGTATCAAGACTGATGACGTATACATGATGTCTACCACGCAATCCTGATAGGACTTTGATAAATGTAAAAGAAATGTACCTACTGTAATATTTTTCATATAATCGCATAGTTTGAATCGACAAAGTTTTCTTCTTTTTTTTCTTCCGGTGCCTCTTTAATGTTTATTTAAAGAAGAATCATGTATTTGATTCAATTCAGTTCCATAGAGCGACAGCCAATACCTCGAATTGCAATACCCATATCTTCTGTTGATCATCTCTCACTTCTAAGATTTGATTGGGAAATGGACTGCTATCACTCTAATCAGCTCTTCCATCAGACATACTTACCTTCACTCATCGTTTATGTGTATACCTTGTACATTAGGTATGTTGCAGGGGTGACAATGAGTACTAGAAACACAAAGACTGAGTCATACTCATACAATCAATGTTTCGTATCAGCAGTTTCGTTTGACAAAATTTCACCGTTCACTTATATTTCAATACAATACCATCTTACTAAAATCATTTCTAGCAACTGCGACTTTGGCAGAAAACACGATGTTTTCCTGTTTAGTTAAATATTGTGCAAACTCTTATTACGTTAAAATCGTTTTGGTCACCATCATCGGACAAGTATTTTCTATTAAAATTGAACTAGAGGTATTTATTGGCGAATAAATTAATTAACGTTGAACGTAGCGGTTGTTATTTACAGCTGTCATTGTTCGAGCACGAATAATGGGCCGTAATGGCAAACTTTGAGCTGCGCACAGATTTGAGAAGAGGTAATGTTCTTAAATCTGAACGGGTAGCGGTCTCCGGACAAATATTTTGCCACTTCGGTACGTTACCTGACCGGGGAAAGTGGCCGTGGGCGCGCGCGGGGAGACAAAGTAAATATGTCCCCATTTCCCGGGTCGTCCCCACATTTTATCGGGGAGCGATCGTCGCTCGGGTCGGGAAATGAATTTAAAACGTGTTTGCGGGTAATCTGTTATCGGTCCCTTGTCTCTTGCTTGAATATAGACGTTCGGACCGGCCCTATGTCTCGGTCGTGATTTTGGGACTTGTGAGCTAAAATGTTTCAATCCCAAAGTTGCGGTTGAGGTCCACGATTACTTCAGCTATTTAAACCACCAAGAACATAGGTACTTAACTCCTTACTTTATTTCGTTTCAATTATAAATTTAACAATGTGTGTAAAGGTTTACAATTACTTATAACAAATATTAAAAAGTATTCGTAATTTTAGCTGCAAAAATACACACAGTCCTTCAAATTATGTACTACTCCATTGCTTTTAAATTAAAATGATCAAAAAGTTATTAATATAGATTTTTGTAAGCAATACCTACCTAGTGATTTTGTAATTGGTATCTTATGTTAGGAATTTGTGGATTTACCCATCGCAAGTACGGCAACATTGTTAAGTGCCATAAAGGAATGTAAAACGGGCGTAATAAAAGGAACGCGTATAAGAATTCAATGCTAGATGGAAGCAGACTCTAATACGAATAACACTGGGTTAATTATTTCGTCACAAGAGCCCTCGTAAGCCACTGTAATAGCGCTTCATCCGTGCTCGGGAGGGTCATAAAAGCTACATAATACGTGGCGACGTAAAACTCTTATTATTTTAGTATCTGCGAAACGGTCGCGGAAAACATCTCGTAAAATAAAACCTGTCGCCGTAAGATGCAAGTCCCTCTCCGAGGCACCGTTCATCCGTAGCGAGCTCTCAAAATCCACGTGGATTCACTGTGGACGTGTGGACCAACGGCTAGGATCGAACGGAGCGAGCTACGTGGATTTCTATGGAAAATACAGACTTTATGGTAGCCGAGGGATAAGTTTCCATTTTAAATTGAGGCGAAACTCTGAAATGTTTCCTTGTCTCCCGACGGAGCCCGCGCGAGTATAAATAAAAATTCACGTCAGGTATGCACACGGAAATATTTACACAAACCGAAAACTTACAAGTGGTTTGATAAATAAATTCGATGCGGAACTTTATGACTTTTAATACAACGCGAGTAGATGTTGCTGTACGTTGTCCAAGGGCGTATGCCTACCTTGTTTATAGAGGCTGAGCTTTCAGAGCGCGCGTTGCTAAAATGTATGCACATTGGAATAAAAAGCCAAAAAATTCAAGAGTAGTGTGAAGCAAGTAGTGAATTGAAAAAATCAGGGTTTTTGGCGAAATCGCGACTAAGTCCCGGAAGCGCCCATTTACATAGCCGATGTCGGCGCGATGGTGCGTGGCGACTTCAAATGGGAATTATAATACCAAATTGAATACAAAACTTTCCTTTCAGTGCCGAGTAATGGAGGAGTCTATGCACCGGAACAATCGAAAAGACAAATAGAATGAGAGAAGAGACGAGACACTGGCTCTGTTGAAATAATAAGTGGCTGACGCCTTTTTCGACGTTCTTGCCGCTATTTTTTTTGTAACGATAAATTTTTACGCTTTGATCTTCCCAATTCAAATAGGCTTTTTTTTCTCGTTGAATCAGAAGTTATAGGAATATTTCAAAAGCTTTAGGTGAGGCGACGGAGCGGATTTTCCACCGGCTATATCATTCTGATTGAAATGCAAATGAAATGGTGTCCGTTCGGAACGTATTTATTCTATCTAACTTCTTAGTTAATCTTTGAAATTAGGAAGCCATCATTATACATCAATATTTACATTATGATCCGGGGCGCTGAGATTTCTTTTACGCTTTCCACGCGATTACCGACGCCGCAGATTTCAATATATTAGTAGCGAAGATAGGCAAGGATAATGCTTTATTATCTTAACACTGAAACTTTTATCAGAATTATATTCAGTTTGATTTACTAATCAAGTATTTGAAATACATGTACCAAGTAGTCGTAAAGTACGTGCGGTAGATGCTGTTGGATACGCTACGCCCGTTCGTGTGAATTGAAGAGAACTGTGTTTGGTTTTCACCGGATCGCCATTTCGGTCGGAGCTTCAAATCCAACGAAACAAGCTGCGACAAAAACATTTGCCTATGCCGTTAGTGAATTGTTCTCCCGCTCGTGACTGGGTAATTTCCATACATTTCAAGTTCTATCGCCTGCGGGACGTTCGTTCTTTTGTTGATAAATGTTTGACGGCAACTCCGGGGACGCCATTAAAAGTTTTTTCGTGAATAATTCCGGTTTACATACGCAAATGTTTACTCGTGAGTTTGCCCGCGCTCACCTATTCGGTGATTTCTTTTCACAGAACTTCACTTAGATTCATAGATATTCACTTGTTCGGGGAACGACGTATTTCTTCTGAATTGAACATTGGGGACATTGAATAGGAAATTTCAAAACTTTTGAACTTCTTATTGTATTCCGACAAAAATAAGTTCTAAGAAAAACAAAACAATGTAATCAACTTTAATATTTAATATGCTTCATGTTGACTGTGTCTTACCGTGACAAATTGCTTGCAAACAGAAACTGTATTGTGGAATCTACAACCTATATAGGCAAGATCTCGCCGCAACCAAGTCTCGTAGCTGCGAGACGCATATCGTTTCGGTCTAGAAGGTGTGGTGTGTCTGAACACGAGACGTTCCGACTTAGTTCTTAGTTGTGATTTTCATCTTAATAAAATAGGTAATGCACCTTCAAGCATATCCGCTAAGCTGGGATCGAATTCTGGTTATTATCAATATTTTTTTATAGATAGGGATGAACATCACTGTTTGGAAAGGTACACGTAACAACTTATATTTAGATTCACTAATCTAACCACTGCCACTGCTTCAACCCTTTACCAGCTTACTGTACAGCTCAGGTCACTCCTGGCAACCGACGAGGCCTGCATCTAACTCCAGCACGCTGCACCAGTGCGAATGGTATTAGGGGTGTAAGTGTGTGGGAAGTGCATAGGGCACCCGAAGGCCTCCAACAAAAGGCTTAGCTTAGCTCGCGATAAGATAACGTAACAATAACAACAGGAAGAGCACAAACCGCGGGCATATGAGCGCTTCGATGCTGTATATTTGTACGCTATCTCTAAACGGTACTTCGGTTATTTTTCTTCATGTTTTAAATGTACAAACAAGTGCCAAGTTCCTGCGCTGTAAGTTAGTAAAGCGAAGTTTCCGATCAGATTGTCTTTATGCGAGCGGCGCGAAGTCGCAGAAGCTACGACAGATTGCATGGATTAGCGCGCCCTACACGGCAGAAAATGAGCTTTGCATATGTTTACACAATGCAAGTGCTTCGTTGACAATCAAACTAAGAGACTTACAAGTTTAACAGGTGGTGGAACTTGTGTAGTTGATTCGGCCGGCAAGATCGTATCGCTGCACAAACTACTGACTTCAGCCATTCATTGGTGGCCTACTACGAGTACAAGGTATGAGTGGAATGAGTTTCAAACCACAATTAAGAAGGCCTGGCCTGTATAGCACCTGCGCTCCAGCTTTAGATTCCTCATAAGGTTAGGAGTTTACGCGAGTGGCGGATGTCGGGAGGGTATGTGATGACGGACATATGATGCACCATACTTATACCAACGGGGTTCATATGTGCTCCTTATGTACCTAACATTAAGACCTAATTGTAACCACTATGATTGCAATAAATAT
>DWMR01000967.1:0-10544 GCA_018245355.1 Dalla costala | reverse complement strand
TCAACATATGTTTCATCATGAAATCAATTGCACTATCATTGTCAGTTAATATAATATGATTAAGATTGAATTCTTTTAACTCTTAAATTAATCATCAATTTTATTAGGGTATAAAAGAAAAAAATATCTAAGTTAATTTTATCTTTACTAAAAAAATCGACCTTCATAAATTTTAAATATGTAAAAATCAATTCTAGATGTTTTTTGTTGTTTTTATGGTTCGTTTTTTTGAGGGGGTCCGATTCTTTTAGTAGCGCCTAATCTAGTACTAAATCTAAAAATTATTTGTGAATATAATTGAATTAAAATCTAATTCTATTTTTTTGCCGCTACTGTATATAACTTGAAAAAAAAGATAATAAAAAAAATTCTAAATTGATTGATGAAATCTATGGGATTTGGTATTAAAGACCACTAATTTACATTTATAAATAATATTATGGTATAACTATAGGATTAGAACTTTTATTAAAAGCTGATGTGAACATATATCATATAAAAATACATCTCATTTTTTTAGAGACAACGTATGATTTTTTTTAAACCTTATAAGACTTTATAATAATTAATACACAATTATTTATTTCTTAGTTAAAATTTTGTTTTTAACAAATAATAATATTTCACTCAAAAATGATGACAATCAAAACATAATGTAAAGCTCCTCCTTGTAGGAGCTAGGTGTTTGAATAGTTTCATAGTTAATATTATTTATTGGTTTTTTATTGCTATAATCGGGTTTCTTTTTCATCCTTAGGGTAAAATTCCTCTATTTATGTCTTATTTTTTATTTACTTGATATTTTTGACAGTTCAACAATCGATGAACGAAGCTGATAATCCTGCTAATTTAATATACTATCAAGTTTTATTGTTTCACTTATTTCTTTAAATAAATTGCCTTTTCAGGAGCTGTCATAATTTAATTAATCAGAGCTCTCAAAGTAGCTGTCAACATTAATAAGTTATCATTAATCTTTTTGTCTAGGTAGTCTGTTGACCAACCTAGAGTTGTCGTCTGACACATAATAATGGTTTTTTATCATAAAATATAATTAAATACTTTATTTTTTAGTGTCATAAATTTAACATATTTGTTGTTTAATATTATTTCCCATAATCATTCTACATACAACATAAACACTCATTAAATCATCTATCGTTACGGTCTCACATTACTGTTCCAAGTAATCTCATGATCACCCAACCAACACAAACGTGTCAAGTACTCACCCAAGATGGTATAACCACTCAACCAACCTCCCAGTTGTCTCAACAACCACTAGGCTGTAGCTTTTTAATTGAATCAAAGTCATACTATTTTCATGTAATCTACTTGAATATATTATTTACAATATCATAAATTAGTAATTGATCAATCAATTCTAATTTAATTATTAATTTATCAATATTAATTGTATCTTTATTTTTTTAAATAGTTTTCGTATATTATATTAATTTAATCATGAAAAAAGAAATTATTTAATTTCTATGATTTTTAATAATACTGATTTAAACATCTATAATTGTATATTAATATACACCAGGTTGATTCTGCCTGACGTAGGTAGACGCTATTCCCTAAGATTAACCCATGCATGTTATTGAAGATATTTAATATCGAAAAATGGACTGCTCAGTAATACTTACTTTATTTTATGTATACAGACTATAACTACGTTAAAGTGTAGATAATATGTATACAGTAAGAGTAAGACCTATCAGCTAGTTGTTAAGGTAATGGCTTAACAAGGCAGTGACGGGTAACGGTATTACTTTGTAATATTCCGGAGAAGGAGCCTGAGAGACGGCTACTAAGTCTAAGGATTGCAGCAGGGGCGAAACTTGACCTATGGATTTAATCTGAGGCAGTTATGGGAAGTAATTTATTGTTTCATATTTTAAAAATATATGAGGTGATTAATTGGAGGGCAAATCAAGTGCCAGCAGCCGCGGTAATACTTGTTCCAAGAGTGTGTATGATGATTGATGCAGTTAAAAAGTCCGTAGTTTATATTTAAGAAGCAATATGAGGTGTACTGTATAGTTGGGAGAGAGATGAAATGTGACGACCCTGACTGGACGAACAGAAGCGAAAGCTGTACACTTGTATGTATTTTTTGAACAAGGACGTAAGCTGGAGGATCGAAGATGATTAGATACCATTGTAGTTCCAGCAGTAAACTATGCCAACGATGTGATATGAATTTATTTGTATTACATAATAGAAATTAGAGTTTTTTGGCTCTGGGGATAGTATGATCGCAAGATTGAAAATTAAAGAAATTGACGGAAGAATACCACAAGGAGTGGATTGTGCGGCTTAATTTGACTCAACGCGAGGTAACTTACCAATATTTTATTATTTTGAGAGAATTTTATAATTTGAGAATGATAATAGTGGTGCATGGCCGTTTTCAATGGATGCTGTGAAGTTTTGATTAATTTCAACAAGACGTGAGACCCTTTTATTTTATAGACAGACACAATCAGTGTAGGAAGGAAAGGATTAAAACAGGTCCGTTATGCCCTAAGACATTTTGGGCTGCACGCGCAATACAATAGATATATAATCTTTATGGGATAATATTTTGTAAGAGATATTTGAACTTGGAATTGCTAGTAAATTTTATTAAATAAGTAGAATTGAATGTGTCCCTGTTCTTTGTACACACCGCCCGTCGCTATCTAAGATGATATGTGTTGTGAAATTAGTGAAAACTACTTAAACAATATGTATTAGATCTGATATAAGTCGTAACATGGTTGCTGTTGGAGAACCATTAGCAGGATCATAAACAAATAATTTAAATTATATAAATATTTATAATATTACCCACACATGGGATCAATAGGATACCATAACGATGAAGGTCGTAATAGAATACGAAAGTATATTATTTACCGAATTTATTTTAATATAAATAGATTACCCTTTGAACTTAAGCATATCATTAAAAGGAGGAAAAGAAACTAACTAGGATTTCTTTAGTAGCAGCGAGTGAACAAGAATCAACCCTTGATTGTAATCCTTAATTGGAGATGTAAATCATTATTTTATTACTTATCTATTATAGAATATTTATTCGTTAGTTGATGAAATAATAAATATTATTTTGAGTATGGCTGCTTGGTAGTGCAGTTTGAATATAGGTAGAATGAAATATCTAAGGTTAAATATAATGGTATACCGATAGCAAATAAGTACTGCGAAGGAATTTGTGAAAATGTGTGGGATGTAGCCTTATTTTTAAGGACCCGTCTTGAAACACGGACCAAGGAGATTATAATTATAGCAAGATAAAATAATAATCGTTATTAACTTGATTAGTTATAATTATAAGACCCGAAACACAGTGAACTATACATGTTCTGGTTAAAGATAAGCAACAGCTTATTAGAAGACCATAATCATTCTGACGTGCAAATCGATGATTTAAGATGTGTATAGTGGCGAAAGACCAATCGAACTGTGTGGTAGCTGGTTCACAGCGAAATGTCTCTCAGGACAGCAGTCATTATTATATAGGACATAAATGTAGGACACTGTTATAGGTTTTTAATTAAATCTATGAAAAATCTTTAATTTTATGGAATTATATAAATTAATTTTATATAATGTATCTATTGTATGACTAGTGGGCACATGATTGTAAGAATGATGTGCAAAAAGGGATGAACCTTATGAAACATTAAATATTCTAAATAGTAGATATTATACCATAAATATGATGAATACATTGAGACAGTAGGGCGGTTGTTATGGAAGTAGAAATCCGCTAAGAAACGTGTTACAACGTACCTACCGAATGTATTATTGTATAAAATGGAAGAAGATTACTACTTTTATGAGATGTTTCTATAATTATTTAGGTAGCTGTGCAATTTGTTTGTATTGAAGTATATATGTGAGTATATATAGAAGAAACAAATGAGCCGATCTTGGAGGCAGTAACAATATATTTGTATAAATATAGACTAGGGTTTTCAATTATTATTGAAGTGAATCGGTGTTATTGTAAAAACAAAAAAGATTAATAATTCTTTTATTAAATTACTTTAAGGTGACTTGATAATGACAGTATATAATATGTATAAGAAAAATGAATTATACTAATACATAACTATGGATTGTCATGATAAGAAATAGTTATTATATATACTTGATAAAAAAGATGTAATTTAACCGTACCTATACCGCATCAGGTGTCTTTGTATCATAACAAATATTTTAAATTAAAGTAAGTAAGGGAATTCGGCAAATTAGATCTGTAACTTTGGGATAAAGATTGGCTCTAGCATGCTAGAACTTTTACTATGTAAGGAATCTGACTGTTTATTAAAAACATAGCTTTTTGTTATTACAAGAAGTGAATTCTGCCCAGTGCATTTATTGTTAAAGTTGTGTAAGCGAATGTAAACGGCGGGAGTAACTATGACTCTCTTAAGGTAGCCAAATGCCTCGTCATTTAATTGGTGACGCGCATGAATGGAGCAACGAGATTCCTACTGTCCCTACTTACAATTTTGTGAAACCACGAGACAAGGGAACGGGCTTGTTGTATATCAGCGGGGAAAGAAGACCCTGTTGAGCTTGACTTTAGTATGTTCTAATAATTATTCGGTATATTGTAGAGAGGTGGGAGATGTATTGTGAAACCACTAGTATGTTTGAATATTTATTTATTATGAATATATGGGGAGTTTGGCTGGGGCGGTACAGCTGTTAAAAAGTAACACAGCTGTCCTAAGGTAGATGAATGATGGATGGTAACCATCAGTTTATTATAAGGGAATAAATCTGCTTTACTTTATATATATGACTATATTTAGTAGGGAAACCTTGGCCTAGCGATCCCAATTACATTCATTATGTATTGGGTGATTGAAAAGTTACCACAGGGATAACTGGCTTGTAGCAGGCAAGCGATCATAGCGACTCTGCTTTTTGATTCTTCGATGTCGTCTCTTCTGATCATCGTAGTGTATATGTTACGAAGTGTTGGATTGTTCACCCGGTAATGAGGAACGTGAGATGGGTTTAGACCGTCGTGAGACAGGTTAGTTTTACCCTACTGTAAGTATTTTTGAGTGAACTTTGATAGTACGAGAGGAACTCTAAGTGACGACCACTGGTAGTGCGATTAACTATTAAGTTATGTTGCTTAGCTACGTCGTTTCGATTAAGGCTGAAAGCCTCTTAAGCCTGAAGCGTAGCTCAAAGATACATTTAGGAGAATACTACTCTTTTAAGCAGAACTGTAAGAATGAAGGTGTATGCCGACATTTTGAGGTTACTGCTTTTTTGTTTATTATGTAGGTTAATATAATTGTTGTTATGTTTTGTATATGATTTAAGTTCATTTCTATGTCCAGGAAGAATATTCCTGATTAGAGATGATGATTGTATCAATGCTGTCCAAGCCTTATACAATATATCAAAAGAAGTAAGAGTAGTTCTGTCAGCTGATGAAGTTGCTCAGTACATCTCTAATAACAGAGAAGATTTGTTGATGACGATCAATGACGTCACACCAATTTGGAAAAAGTATGTGCCTGCTGATAAGGCTATAAAAGTAATTAAAAAGGGTCTGGTTAAAGATAGTAAAATCAGACAAGAAGAGTTTTTCTTTGATGAGGTTTCATATTAAGGACCTCGAAGAAGAAGCTAAAAGTACTAGTTCTATTATAAATGAATAGTGGGTGGAACTATAAATAAAAGAAATTTATTAAGTAATTTTTTATTTAATAAAAATAAAGTAATTCAGCTTCTTAGAAGCAATAAAAGTAATTGTATTTACAATGTTAAAAGCATTACTAATTTTAGTAATATTAAAAGAAGTGTTTATAAAAGAATCAAATCTTTTACATGGAATACAAGAAGAGCTAGAATACTTAAGTGTAGTATTCAAAAGAAGTTCTGTTTGGTCAAAGTATTGGCCAATCATTTAAAAGGAGTAGAAATACGACAACAGATTACCAGTGTGTTTTCATGTTTAGAAAATTCATTAGTATATACTAGAAAGCATCGAAGAAAAGATGCTACATTTACTTTTTGTGTAGTCAAAAGTGAATGTAAAGAAAGATTTCTTCAAGCCTTAGATAAACTTGGGCTTGAAGTATTAAAAGATTGTCCATCTGAAACTGGACAAAGAAAGTGTGTTAAGACCATAGAGAAAGCAAAGCTCTGTAGTCTTAATATAAATCATCTCTATGGTAAAAAAGAGGACTTGGAGATTCTTCTAAAAGTAGAGAAACCAACAGTTTTATGTTTGCAAGAAACATGGAAGAAAACCATGGGTCTTACAAGACTAGAAAAGTATATGGTAGTAGAAACACCTGCCATAGGAAAGAACAAATCAGGTCTGATGACATTGGTTAGAAAGAGTGGAGCAGTAAGATGCTCTAAAAAAGGTAATGATGACAACATACTACAAACAGTAGTTGAAATCAAAACAAGCACTGGATGGACTAAAATATTAGTCATTAACATCTATGTACCACAAGAAAGAGAATTAAAGCAATTAGTTCTCAATAACCTGATAAATCTTCTTAACATCGAGAAGGATAAAAGAAGCTATAAAGAGATTATAGTAATGGGTGATATGAATACTAGAGATTCATCACTCAAAAGAAAGCTTGAAATTGGTGGATTAAGTCCATTAATTAACTATAATAGAATATCAGGAACTAGGATCCTGAGTACAGGTAAAGTCTCTGAAAGACGTATTGATACGATCTTTAGAGTACTTAAACAAGATAGTGAGAAAATATGTATTTCACGAAGATGGTCTATAAGTGATCATCTACTGCTGAAGAGAATGATATCTCTTCCTTCTCCAGTAGTAGAAATCACTTATAGTTACAACAGAAAGAAGTTAGAAGACCCTCTTGTAGAAGAGAGATTGACTCAACTTCTTAATAGAAGAGTACTGGTACTGGAAGAACTTCCAGATATCATAAAAGAAGTATGTACAGCTGTTAAGGTGTACGGAAAAGTTAAGGTAAGAAAAGGATTACCTATGAAATGGAAGCACATTAATGTGTTCAAAAGACATAGACTTGTTACTAAACGAGTCTTAAAAAACAGTAATGATGTAAATACTTGGTTGTATTTAGAATCAAAAAAATGTGTGGAAGAAACCAGATTAAAAGTTCGAAAAGATCGAGCTAAATTATGGGCTTTCAGAGGTGTGAATCTCTATAAAAGTAACAGATCTAGAGATTTCTGGAAATGGTTAAAAGGAGTGTCTAACACATCAGTTAGACTTGATTGTGTATCTCTTCTTGATGAAGATGAGATAGCTTATAATGAGCAGGAAAAGAAGCTAGAAATAGCTAATAAATTTTATGCTAAATTAGCAACATCAGTTGTAAGTAGTACTACTACTTATAATAAAAGTGTATTAACAGAACCTCCTGATGACATCACTATGGAGGAATTACTAGTTGCTACAAATAATTGTGGTAATAATAAAGCATCTGGTCCGGATAATATTCCGACCGAGCTATACAAGACTTTACTTAAGCCTAGCTTAGTAGAAAAAGAGTTTCCTTCATTTTTAATGAATGAATTTAACAGGATACTTTCAGGTGAAAGCCCACCTGAAAGTTGGAGTGCAGCTGACATGGTATGCATTCATAAAAAAGGAGATGTGTCAAATCTAAAAAATTATAGAGGGATTGCTCTAATCAATACGATTAGTAAAATCTATCTAAAAATAGTAAACGATAGACTTACCAAGTTTATCGAAGAAAAGAACATACTTTCAAGGTATCAGGCTGGCTTCAGAGCTGGTGAAGAATGTATGAATCAGGTAGCAACCTTACTAGAGGTTGTTAAGAGAAGAGAATTTCGAGGTCTGAAGACATATCTGTGCTTCATAGACTTCGAAAAAGCTTATGATAATGTTAGTCATAGACTACTATTTAATAAGCTAGAAAAGTATAGTGTACCTGAATATCTGATAAATACCTTAAAGGATATTTATGGTAACACGAAAATGAGAATCCGCATTGGTGGAGATACAAGTAGTGGCTATAGCTACAATAAAGGAGTGAGACAAGGTTGTCCTTGTTCTCCAATGCTATTTAATATGTTCATTAATGACATATTTGATGACGTGGAAGGGTTGAGCATACCTCGCTCAAATATTAGTATACCAGGATTGATGTTTGCAGATGACATCGTTGTTTTTGGTAATGACGTAACTGATCTGACTCATAAAGTTGATAAGATCAGTAAATGGGCAGTTGATAATCAAATGAGAATCAATTGTAATAAAAGTGGTGTTCTTGAATGGAATACAAATAACAGTATAGAAGCAGTTGGATGTCATATAACAACTGCTTTTGGAAGGATTTGTGAAGTAACAGAATATAGGTATTTAGGTGTTCTTATTAAAAGAACTACCTTAGAAGAGCATCTTGTAAGAGATGGTGCCTTTCGAGGCTCAAAAGCATTAGAAGTTTTAAAACCAAAACTTCTAAATAAAGGTATTTGTATTCCATTCAAAGGAATACTAATAAAAAATGTACTAGTACCTGCACTTATGTATGGTAGTGAATTGTGGGGAATGTCTAGTACAAGATCAGGTAGAATCACTAGGATTCTCAGAAAAGCAGTCCGGATGATATTCTGGACAAAAATAGTTCCATTAGATAGGATAATGGATGAATTCTGTATTAACAGAATTCAGGTTCAAGCAGCTCTAAGTAGATTTAGAGCAATAAGGAAGTGGAAACACAATAAAACGATGATCTCGGAGTTTGTTAATCAAGCTCCTAGAGAAAGAAAGACAACGTGGAGTTCAAGAACTAGACGTTGGTGTAAAAGATATGTCGGACACGATTATGATAGCATTGACTACAAATTAGCCAATAATAAAATTATTGAAGTACTTAAGGCAAGAAGAACCTATAATTCTACCTTAGCTGCTTCTATAGCTGATGAGTATGATATTGTTGAGTCACAACTGAAATACATACTAACAAAAGTAAATAACAGACAGATAAGGCATTACACTAAATTAAGGTGTAATATGATAAGATGGTCTTCTGCTCTAGCTAATGCTAACAGAATTCCTCGATATTACAGATCACATTGTTTTCTGTGCGAGGAAGAACAAGAAAATCTTGAACATTTCTTGTTAGACTGTCAAGTCTTATCTGATATAATAACTCTCTTTGAGAGTAAAATAGTAGAGTTACACGATGTGACTCATGACCGGTCAGAACGAGTCAAGATGATTGTTGGTAATATCAACAATATCAAGACTTGTTCAATAATGAAAAAGGCTTTACTTGTAAGAGTAGAGTTTCTTGATAAAATGATAGTACATCGGTATCTACGTGTACGAGAAAAGATTAAGCTTCTTAGCCAAGATCAGGATTAGTATCTACTAATCAACAACAGAAGCTAGAAATAGCAATAAAAGATTAACACTTAACCTGGGGGAGGTTTGGCAAGCTTCTGATGCCGTAGCATCTTCGTTGAACTATGTCAGGTTCTTAACTGACAATTGAGTCAGGCGGAGTCATCTCGCTGGAACCCTGCTGAACGCAGGTCTCAATCTTATGATTGTGGATTTTCCTAAGGGATTCTTTTTCCCCTACAAGCAAGGCCTTAATGGTATGCTGGTGTGTGACACGTTTTATTGGATGATGAAGTTTTTGGTGGCCTGGTGGTTTTTCTTTTGATGCTAATAAATTATTTTTATTTTTTTTTTAGTTGGTAATGAACTAATCAAAAAATTCAAAGATCAAAAAATTGATCAAAAAAAGGAGATGATGAGTGACGTCATCGCCAAAGCTCGTTCAAGTGAGCTAGAAACTGTAACTGGGAAGAGGATACCATCATCCAATTCCTTTAACAAGTTTTTACGGCATGTAACATCTGCTGTAAATGGTAACAGAAAACTGTTAAAGAAAAACATTACTTTAACAGAAAAAACGGAAAATGGCTGGACAGTCATTTTAAAAAGTTGGAAAAAAGAACCAATCAGAACTCCTAAAAAATGTTCTGATAAAATTCCAAGAAAAGAACAAACTAACAGATATTCCCCATTATCTGTTGAGTTTAAAAAAGATTTTGATTGTGTTTCAGTGCAGTCAAAAAACAAAAAGATGAGTCATGAAACTCATCAGAAAAGTAATGTTGATAGGTCAGTGTCAAATATAAAAAAGAAAATTAAGTCAGGTAATATGACTAAAAAAAATAATAACAATGATAAGAAAAGAACTTCTAAACCAGTTGTTAAGAAAACAGAAAGAGTTAGTTGGACAGCCCAACTAACAAGAGAAGAGCTATTGAAAATAGCTTTAGAAGGTAAGAAGCCCAAATACTGTAAGTATAAACTTATAGTTGCTTATGGTTTTCCTATAGTTGATCATATCAACAGGAATGTTTGGGCTTCATTATTAGGTTTAAAGGAGAAACACCTTCCTTTAATTAAAGATATAAAAGATTCAGGAAGAATATTCCTGATTAGAGATGATGATTGTATCAATGCTGTCCAAGCCTTATACAATATATCAAAAGAAGTA
>DWMR01000966.1:0-10547 GCA_018245355.1 Dalla costala | reverse complement strand
GCCACATAAATGTCTACCCCCGTCGCGAATCGACCCTGGCACCCGCAGCTCGCCAGTCAGGGTCAACAAGCCACGTTCTCGTCATAGAAATATTAAATTTGAAAACTTTGCATACCAATTTCGATGTCACCTTTGTACATCGAAAATGTTGGATTCCGCTCAGGATTTAGAAGTAGGTAATCACTTATTTAAATGCAAAGTCTTGGTTCTATGAGCTACCTGGTCATTGAGTCATTGGACATGGAGATATATTATCTTCCGTTCAGACTTCATTCTATCTTTTTTCCCTTCAGATTCCAATCTGTATCTTTTCACCATATTTCCAACTGCCCTGTCCAATGCTTACCCATTACATACCAGTTAATCGGGAGACATTGCAGTGTCGTAGACTAGAATGTTTTATTGAATGCCACTTTTGCGCGTATAAGGAATAAAATGTTATCCAATTACGAGGCAAAGCAATACATACGCCCACAGGAGCCGATACGCGACTAGTTGCATCACATGTCATCACCCACGCTGCTAACCATACGACCTTCCTTTTATATCGAATCGAACATACTCGCTTTTTATCTCGTCCTTGTTACTTCGCAACAAATTATTGTAAAGAGATTCAGAGATTATTAGTATTCCTTTGAGTACTTTCGTTTTTGGTCGGTTTATAGGTTTTCAACTGTTACCTTTATTAAGACAAAAATCTGCCTAGCTACATCGCTGTTCGCTACATCGCACCATTCAACTTTTAGGGTAGATCGTGCTATTACATACTAATTTAATTCCAAGTGTAGGTGTGAGGTCCGGCATTTCGATTACCTGTTTACTTTGACTGCATTCCATTACCATTTTAGCCGCCATTTGCATATATTTCGACCAATTACATTAATTATTCGTTGACTTAACTGCCTCGATGACTTATACGGGCAATATCACACATCTCGTCTCTGTTATTTCTTAATTACATATTTAGGAGAGGAATAAGTTACAAATGGCTCGGCAACCGGCCCTGTTTTCCCTCCATCATTTTGCTCCAATGGCGTCCAGTGCCAAAACGTCACAAGCGCAGTTCTGAACCCGCATAGCGTGACGTTTTCGTCCTGGTGCGTTCACGATACAACGAGTTCTATAATTGAGCGATGCGGGAGAGTTCAACACATCGCGGTCCATCTTTTTAGAATACGACACAAATAACATTCTATATTTGTAAATTTATACGCTACCAGCTTTAAGAGCATCTATCTCTGGTCAGCTAGGCGAACACTCTCGCCTTTGTTGCGTTCACTGAAAGCGCATATTCAAATGCAGTGCCAGAAAGTTCCACGTACCTTGTCTCAGGTTATAGAATATGGATCTTAAGGTGGTACGGTTATGCGGCAGCCATGGCGATGACCACATGCATCAATGTTTGTAAATAGAACGCTTTGTACCAATAAAGGATTTTATGTTTTACATTTCCACATTTGCCAGATCCATTGCTCGTTCCCTGAGCTCATCGGAACTGAGTTGGATAGAAAATGCTCGATCTATTAAGCAGTTGAAGAAAAGTTGTTTGAAATACTAAACGGCTTCCAAAACTAGAAGACGTGTGGCGTTGGCTTTGACATCTATGCATATAGTAAAAGATGCTTTGGATGCTACGAATCGTCAGCTAGAGCGTTGTTTACAAACAACTTTTATGATATTCTATCTGTTCGGCGTTGTTTATTTACGCGGGAACTAACAGGTTAACAAATGCATTCTGCCGCCGTAAGAGCGGCTGGTTTCCAAGAAAAATTAACTGAGCTGTGTTAAGGGAACCTGTACAAAGGAATCTAACAAGTTTATTTGCTCATTTCATTACCCAGCTGGTTTGGAAGTGAAAAATCACGCTTATCTCGACACAAACACTAGGGAACGGTGGTCCACAGAGCCGGCCATCTGTTCGTTGCACCCATAAAGATAACGAAAATGTACAAACGGGAGCGTTACCATTTAGTATCGAGCCCTTGCGTCGAACGCTCTTGCGTTCAATTTATTACGCGCGAAAAACAAACGTTCGGCCATTTTGCATATTATTCCAAACGATGTGTTCCATATTCAAACGTACGGTGAGTAGCTCACGCCTGTTTGATATTCTCTTTGAGATGTGGTTTATTTTTGATCGCGTTGTCCTATTTAATCCGTTATGCCCGTGGAGCGGGCGGTTCAATCAGTCTTTGCAGCAACTGTTGCTTTTGACGTCGTGTTTCACGGATTACCCGGAAAAATGTTTAAATATTTACTTAATAAGTTGAAAAAAGTGTCATCAAATGTTCACATATTCACAGCTAATAATGTAAATAGATAGTTACATGTTGTTTTAGTGATATTTATGTTTGGACTAGAATTGATGTGTGGTTTTCGTTGTTCCAGATATATCCAGACCCAGAGTCGGAGAAGGCTATTATGGGATCTGTGGTATACTGCATCCATCACAAGGAAGGATGCCAGTGGTCGGACGAACTACGTAAATTGAAGGTGAGTGAAGGAAGTAAATATTTGATAGAGATAAGTTCTGATGTATCGTAGTACTGTAACGGGGTCAACTCAACCAATCGATCACTTCGTGGGTCCCCATGTCATGTTCGACATGACATTTACCACTTGATGTCGACTGACACGTGTAAATAAATAGCCCTACTGAAGTTATTGTTTCCAAAAAACAAATATTTGTCTTATCTCTAAAAGCCATTTGTTATGTCCGTGGGTAGGTTTATGGTAGGTATTTGAAATCAGTTTACGACAGACCTCATATTAAACGTAGATGAATGGCCTTCAATGTAATCTTTATAGAGGAAATTTAGAACCATGTGTAACCTACTTTCAACTAGTTCTCGATAAGACTGATTTGTCTGATTTAAAAGTTTCCGTGTATTTTGTGGTTACCGTCAGGCGTGAGCTTTAGCTTATAGGCTTTAGCTATGGTTTTGTTTCGATCAAGAGTACGGTGGATATCCAACTTGAGAGATTCAAACGCTTCCAACATAATACACGCACAATGATAAAAATTACCAAGCTCAACCATCTTTCATCATCACCATCAATTAAAAATTAGGTAATACCTACCCATAATACCTACCAAACATTATCCAATTTGCCGTAAGCACCACAGTGCATAAGCATCTAGCAGCAACAAGAAGTTAGCTTACAAGCTAGCATGCTAAGTTCAAAACTGTTTAAACTCGCCCTCAAATCTTATTTAGCATAATAAACTGGATAATTTAATGTATTGTATACTGTATACCGTGTAATGAATTTACGTATCCCGCCTGGCCCTGCAGGGACACAGGCGGGTATGTAGGATTCGCCGGCATGCCAGAATACCCACTAAAACCCAGCGGCGCAATCCACGTCAAGTTGAGACGCCACGGGATCACTTAAGCATTGCTAGTCCTGCTTTAATATAAATATGTGTGACTAGTGATTAATGGTAACCTCTTCTCCTGCAGGCCCACTTGAACACCTGCAAGCATGACGCGGTGCTGTGCGCGGCCCAATGCGGCGCCATGATCCCTCGCGTGCTGATGCAAGACCACCTGCGCTACACCTGCCCGCGCCGCCGGGCCAACTGCGAGCACTGCGGGAAGGAGTTCTCTGGCAGCGCTCTGGAGGTCAGTTTAGAATCCTCGAAATAGCAGAAGCTTACTTACCGTGCGACATTGGCATCACGTTTCTTGGGTTGTGGAGTGAGCGATGGAAATCACATGTGGCAGTATGATACCTAGCGTGGTGATGCAAGGCCACCTGCGCTGCACCTGCTTTTGACAGAAACTTACATATCTTAGGACATTTGCATTGCACGCTCCTTGATCACTTGAAAGCACTTGCACATCTCATGGCATTTTTTTTCTTATGGTCACCTGGAATCTCTCTGAGGTTTCTTGCGTCTTTTCCTGCATCATGTGAGCACTGCTGCAAAGAAATCTTGGGCAGCAAACTGGAGATTGGTTGACAATCTTTGAATTTCACCAATGCTTAAGGCCACCAGGAATCAACTTGAAATTTTCTGCTTGATCCTTGCAACTGCGAGGAATCCAACAGGTATCTTAAAGGGATTGCTGGTAGTTGGGTATCTTGGAAACGATAAGACGTTTTTGTAGCGCTTATTTGAATTTGGACTCTGAGATTTTGGCGGTATATTTGCCCCCGCACTCTACGAGCAGTGCGACAAGGTCTGACGAGTAAATTTTAGATTGACGTCAGCAAATTTCGACGAATTTGCTGACCCACTTTTGATGACGTACGTGTTCCGTTAATTCCTTATAATTGATGACGTCAATTGTAGATTTAGGTATATGTCGGAATACAGAATTCCGATAGTTACGACTTGCACAATGTCTGTTTATCATAGCTTATCTAAAATTTACGCAAGTATTTGCTTATGACGTTGAATGCCATCCACTATGCACGGTAGGACGGTACGCCTTTGAATTGTGCTTTAATAGCCTACAAATGTTAAGCAACAGACGTCCTAACAACTTAAGATAAACTACAGACATTTTTGTCGGGAGCTTATCTATACAAACGTGTAAATATTTGTACATTTAAAGAAATGGGATCGGTACCTATGGGCGCCCGGGACGGTGTGTCTTTGAGGTGTCATTTCTTTAAGCTTGAAAGACAAGCCGAAATCACTGAAGCTAAAACATTGAAATTTTTACAGTAGGTACCTTCTACAACGTCGTACTAAGAAAGGATTTTGGAAAACTCCGTCTCTAAGGCTGTGAAATGGGGTGTAATATTTTATCCGGAAAAAAATTTTTAGAAGTTGCGTAGAAAAGTAAATCTGGAAATGTCTCTATCCAATGGCATAAAATAACGCTAGCGAGTCAAATACAATCAAAATGACGTCGACGGCCGCACTCGAAGACTACTCGTTGACTACAGTTCAACAGCATCAACTGCAGTCAACGGCTGCCGTCAGCCAATTGCAGTTACGTGTGTTACAGCCGTCAAGAATGGTTGACGGCACGTTATGGTCTTCAATATAGATTCGCCATCCCTCTAACTCATGTGTTTCTTGTTTCCAGGAGCACCAAGGCAACTGCGGCCATGAGCCCGTGTACTGCGAGAACAAGTGCGGCGCGAAGGTGCAGCGGCGGCACACGCAGCAGCACGTGCAGCAGCACTGCAGCAAGCGGCTTGTGCCGTGCCGCCACTGCGGACAGAGATACACGCAGGTAACGACAACACGAGGCTGGATGCGGTTGATCACACATAGATGTGCATTAAAATTCTGTCTAACGTTTCGAATCTTGAATTTCAGACTTCCGAAGGTTGAAATAATCATCTACTGGACTATAACAGTATGCTAACGGTACATGTTCCCCCAGGACACGGTGTCAGCGCATGGTGCGATGTGCTCACGTGCACCCGTGCCATGCCCGCAGCGCTGCGCGGCCGCGCCCGCTCGCGACGAGTTAGACGCGCACTTACGGGACCACTGCGCCGCTGGGAGCGTGTTCTGCACGTATCGTGACGCTGGCTGCAGGTTTAAGGTGAGCTGCTTGCCTGATTCTCTGTCATGCTGCTGTGTTGCTGCTGTCTAGTTAGATCTATACGAGAACTGCCGTCTCTCCCATGTGACAGCCTAAGCGCAGATCTGTATTTCACAGGAGGTGCGTTTAGATAGTCAAAATTCCACGCTGCTGCTATCCTGCAAGATCTGTATGACAACTGCCGTTTCTCCCATATAGTGGCAGCCTAAGCCGAGATCTGTACTTCACAGGAGGTGCACTTACATAGCCGTCTCCCCATCTCTTTAGAAGAGGACGGTTATCTAAGTCTCTCAGCAAATTTCGGCCAACCCACTCACCAGGCAAATAAAAGTCCTTCGCATAGCTGAGCTCTCGTCATACTGACTGGTGATGATGTTAAAGCCAATGGGGCTCAATTCTATCACTCTTAGAATTTTTCAATCAGTGACTGATTAAGAGAAGCTTGGCTAAAGGGTAGTCAGAAATTGGGAGCATCAATCATTTATAAATGCAGTGAAATGTTAAATTGTATGTAGATCTCAAGATATTTTCACACTTAGCAAGCTATTTAACCTCAATTATTAATTCCAGGGGACAAGACAAGCTCTGGAACGCCACACGGAGGAGAGCTGCCAGCAGCATCTCGCCCTGGTCTCCTCTCTGGCGACGCGGCAAGCTCGCCAGCTCGACTCCCTCAGAGCTGCTGTCGCGCGGCTGTCCATCAACTGCTCGGGCGCTCTTGTCTGGAGGATCACGGACTGGGCCTCCAAGATGGCCGAGGCGAAATGCAAGGACGGCGTCGAGCTTGTGTCTCCCGCTTTCTACACCAGCCAGTATGGATACAAGTTGCAGGTGCGTTCTTCTGGATAGTTCTGCCAAATATCTTGATAGCTTTGCCGTGGTTCGGCTTTCTATCACCTCTGGCGGACCACCGACCGGTCTTCCGGCGAAATTTAAGACTGCGTCGAACTTGTGTTTCCTGCCTTCTATCAGCTAGTATGGATACAAGTTGCAGATGCGTTCATGATAATTCTCTCAAATATATTGGTGACTTAGTGCGTTCTTTTGGATAGTATATAGTAACATGTTTCGAACGACGACGCAAAATCCGGGAACGAAATAGAAAAGAATATTGTCATGATGTAGGTATAAAATATTTGCTGTGACGTGCACATCTGATAACACGTGAAATGCTTCTGTATAAGTTTACACTGTAGATAATAAGTTCATTGTTGTAAAATTCCTACGAAATTTAAATAGGTACCAATCCAAATAGGTACTTACTAAGTCGCACACTAAAATACAATTTAGTCGGTCAAATAGAACCATGAAATCAATAAAACGTCAAATCCCTAATTAACTCTTTTTACTTACTTAGCTGAAAAACATCAAATTCAATGCTTTTGTTAGTAAACAGAGCGGCCATGGTTTATTTAGCCGTGAATAATATCGGATGACTAACCTTACGCTACTACGATTCGGAATTAGTACCGTTGAGTCATTTTGCAGTAACTTGCAAGTTGTAGGTACTTTCTCTTGACAACCGGGGATATTATTGTAGCAAGTCTATTTTTACTTTCTTTGTTAGATGTTTTATTGCGGTGACGGTTGGAATTTGACATCATTTACGAACGCTGAGTGCAATTTGAGCCCCTTACGAGCTGAGAATAAAACTAACTTAGTCACTCAATGTGGAATTACGATATTTAAATGCGACATTCCAAGTCAAGTAGTCCGCGGAATTCTAAGCGCTAAGTCATTGTAAATCATTGTAAAAACTGACTTTCATTTTCGTCAGCTAATCACGCGGTTTAAGGTACCGTGGGCACGACTCATCATAGCCTATACTTTGAATAATGCTGAATAAATTCATGGCCTGAAATATAATAATAATAGGGATTTATTTGAAGACGAAGAAGAAAGAGAAGTGGGCCATTATATCACATTAGAAAATTCTGCCAAATGAATCCTCGTTAAACTTACCTACCTAGTATAAATTGGTATCTACGGTCAAGGAAAACTACCTATGTAGACACTTAGTTTAATTAAATACCTACTTACCTAATCCTGAAAGAATAATCCGGCAAATCCAGTAGGAAAGCTGATTTGCTTGATCTTCTAATAAGGCGTTTCAATTTCTAGTTTTAACTTAAAAACTTGTTTAAGGCGTCTCGTCACCTATATTTTTAAAAACATGCACATTTCTTCTGAACCCATGGCGCATTATAGTTCACGCACATTTTTCTAACCTTTCTTCTGTTCTTATCGTCATTCATGATGTATCTAACAGTGTCTTCTTTGTTCCAGGCGTCTCTATTCCTGAATGGCAACGGCGCGGGAGAGTCTACCCACATGTCGGTGTACATCAAAATCCTGCCAGGTGAATACGACGCGTTGCTGCGCTGGCCATTTTCCCACACCGTCTCCTTCACGCTGTTCGACCAGAGTGCTTCTCCCGACCGCGCCTGCAATATTGTCGAGAGCTTCGTCCCTGACCCCACCTGGAAGAACTTCCAGCGACCGTCGAAGGAACCTGACGCGCTGGGCTTCGGCTTTCCCAGGTTTGTGTCCCACGAGATGCTGAAGAAGCGTAACTTCGTCAAGGACGACGTCATGTTCCTAAGGGTCAAGGTTGACCCCAGTAAAATTGTCGCTGTTTAGCAAACTCGGGTTATATTCTCGCCGCGTGGGGCCTAACTCGGGTCGTCCACTCCAGTAAATTCGCACTGCCTCGTGCTGAACTCGGGTCGTCGTAGACCCCGGCAAATTATCGCCATCTAAGACTAATAAGGTCGTCGCCCACTCCATTAAATTGTCACCGCCTGGTCCCAATACGAGTTCTTGTTGACCCCGACAATGTTGTCGCCATCTAGGAGCACACTCAGGTCGTCGTCGACGCACAAAATGAAAAGTCACTGTTATTTAGTGTTAGATAATTTAAAAAGTCATAGATTTAACTGTACATAGGTAGAGTAAGTTTAGTGTAAGGTCTTATTAATGTGACTTTAATTTCTTCAGGTCAATCCTGAACGGGTGAAAGTATGTTGTTATTGCAGTATAATGATATTCCTAAATAGTAACTTTAATAATATTTCTAACCATGACAAAATATTTTGTAATAAGTAGGGTAGGTACTAGGTACCTACTACATACATCAGCTGTTTACTAAAAAATCAAAATATTTAAATCTGACTTTAATACCTTATCACAAAATTAAGTAGACGATTTTTGTTGTAACACATCAAATATTTCTATTCCCTTAATATTCAAACATTTTACGACTATTAACATCTAAATCTGTAAATATTTAGTAATAGTAATGGCGTGTACGCTACATTGTTATCCTTTCACTGAAGATCTCTTGAGTTTCATTGCCGTCAGAAGGAAATAACGAAGTAAGCATCGTTTCAAAGTATTGTAACATTCTCTTTGACCTGAGAATAATCATTATAAATTGTTTATCTCCCTTTAAACATTACAGGTGCCATATTTATAAGTAAATATTGTAAAATGCACACATTTTTATAGGATACTGCAAAAACTGTGTGTTGATCCCGTTAATAAGTTCATGTAGCATTTTTGTTGGCCTTGGAAATTAATATAAAGGCCCTTTGAAAAATGCATTGAACTACCCTTAACAAGAAATACTTTGAGACAATGTTCGCTTCGTTATATCGGCAGATCTTTGTACATATTTTCTGATTTACAATTATAATTTTATTTATCCAAATAAAAGAGTTTTTCGTTGTTTATTGTACATACGGACAGTCAAAGAGAGCATATAATGGTATTATGTAAATAGTAAACTTACTTTACATTGTAATGTCTCGTATTTCTGTGTGTTAATAAGCTGGAATTAGACCAAAGTGTTTTGATGACTTTGCAGAGAAGCAATTAAAATAAGTTGTATAATTCTGCCAGCAAAGTTATTCAACGTAAAATGAGTGAAAACGGCTTCGAGTCGTGTGTAATTACTAATTATATATTATGTCATTACTTATGTACTTTTATCTTATTGTCTTATGTAAGCGTTTCGTATAAAAATAACTTGTATATTATTTTTCAAAATTTTATGCTAATTAATGGTCTCTCTTCATCTCCAATACAGAGTATTGAGATTTTCCACTGATTTTTAATTTAGACAAATAAATTTTCCCGCTAAATTTGTTATTTTTTCGCTTTGGATCTCTCAAAAACGCTTGATTTAATTGTATTTAATCTCAACTGAAATGTAACATTCCAGAAAAAATGTTGATGTAAGCCCGGTTCCAATATAACAGTTATATAACATTATGTTTTATGTAACATTATAGTAGAGAAGAAAGGGGGTTAGCGGTGCATACAGAAAAAATATTTCTTCTTAATAATAGGATAAGATTTCAGTTAATGTATAATTTTTTGTCGATTTTTAAGACCAAGACTGAATAGTTTTTTTCAACTTGCTAGATAAAAAATAACTTTAAAATGGCGCCGTTAACTGCCTAAGTGTTGTACAGTGGTAGCTTTAAAAATAGATTTTTAGTCCTAGCTATCATTAGTAATAACATGCTAAGTATTTTACGAACTTTTTTGTATAAGTACCTTATCTGTAACGGAAATGAGACTAACAAATGAGTTAAGAGTAGAGTAATGTGCGTTTAAACCTTATGGAAGGACTTTGTACATGGTGTAGTTTGTAAGACGGAAATATATTTTTTTCTCTGAAGAATCTTTCTTTTATTTCCACTTCCCTCACATCAGAACTCACTAGAGAATAGCTGTAGTTGAATAGTTCTAGTTAACGACACCTCTCAATCAATCTCTACTTTTCTACAATATTCAGGTTCCTCACTTTTTTGGAATAACCTTGTGAGAAACCAGATACAAGTGCCTAAAATCCAATATGCCAAGCAATAAAAAATTGTTTCGGCTGCTTTGTCCACGTCCACTATTTACCTATATTGTAGGTACATATTGAAGTCTGTTAAGTCTTCTTACATTTCTATGGAATCATAGTTGGTAGCAAACATGCATAATATTAGTTTATTATGCATAGGACTATGGCAAATTGTTATT
>DWMR01000965.1:0-10551 GCA_018245355.1 Dalla costala | reverse complement strand
AGGTAACGCATACGTCATCTTTTTTGGTGCGTGCACCCGGCTCCATCAAATTATAAGACGTTATCACGTCAATAAATAAACGCTTACACACTCACACCCCCGCACTAGGATTCCCTAAGCCCGATAAAATGGATTAACTTAATTATGGATCAATAAAAATAGACGACTACATTTCTGAGGTAGCCCCTAAACCCAGTAGTGAGATATTTAATGAGTAATCACCGCTATAAGAAACACCGCACGCCTCGCGTGCGTGGTAATAACCTCTCCCGGTGCTGAGCGCGCGGATAGCTACAACCTGCGATACGCCTATCTAAATTTAAAAAAGCTTTATTAAATCGCACCACGCCGTTATATTAAGCCTCAGGAGTTCAAAAAATTAGCACACCATTTGACTATAATTCTAGCAACGTAGGTAGGTACTTGTCTCGGACTCTGATTAGGGTTATGGTCTATATTTGCATATCACTTCCTAAAGGTGGAGGAATCATCGTGTGGAGCCTGAGATTTCTCAATTGGGTGCGTAATGGGTTGATTATGATAAGTGCTTACATTTTAGGCAGTGCAAAATATGTATACGGAGTGTACAACTGTACACTCTGTATAGACATACTTACTTTTAATTTGTATATTTATACATTATATTCTTGTCAACTATCTAAAGGTTGTCTGATAGAGATTGCTTTAAGCGATAAGACCGCCTTTTGTATATTGTCATTCAGTTTTATATAACTGTACCTTCTATCCTTATTTTTTGGTGTACAAAAAAGAGTTATTGTATTGAATGTTAATAATAGCAAACTAGCAGGTAGTCCCGCCAACTGCATTTGTGACAAACTGTGCGAGTTAGGACTGTTAGTGTAAGTTAATTCAGTTAGTAAATCGATTTATTAACAGAGTAGTGTTAGCTTTATATCCTACTTTTACATTAATACTTAATCGTATTTGTATCGATTGGTATTTCCGGTAGTAAACTAGTGGCAAACTTATACACATTTTAAAACAGCGATGAAGTGTAAAATACTATTCAGTTAAATTAATGATTTTGTATTTAATTAATTTTAATCATCACACTTTATTTATTGTTTAACTATTTTATAAACTTTTTTACTGTTATCGACTGCCCCTATCCGCCTTCTTTGTACTTCCTGCGAGAAGCAAGATGGTAGAATTCAGTCAGAGATACGACATTCGCTTGTGAACAAGAGGACAGGGAACACCTCTGAAACAGTATTATTGTAAACGTAAAGTGAAGTGTGGTAAACTGTAGCAATAGTCATCTACGAAATAACTGTATAAAACATGCAAAGGTAAAATAAACGATTTCGATTAAAAGGTGTTTGAATTTTTGGCTTTAGTCAAAAGTAGCAACAGAAGCCGAAAGCATGATAGGGATGCACGCGCGGCGTAGCTCATCGCGTGTGTCCTGCCACGCTCCAAGCGGTATCCGCTGGCACCCGCGATACGCCGATTTAAATTTAATAAATACTTAAGCAAATTAGTAGATTAAAATAATGTTTCTTCTGTCAGTGCGATGGCGAACTTGTTCAATTATTTATAGTTAATTATGTTCTCATGTAAGTGACAGTGATGTCTTCTTTGAGAATAAATTTCTTTAAACCTAAACCTAAATAAAATAAATAAACGCATAGATACACACTCACACCCACGCACTAGGATTCCCTGTGTTGCGGATGGCGGACATACACGGAAAACCACACAATTCAATGCCCAAGATGGGTCTTGCAAAATCTCGGGTCTATCTGCAAAATAAATGTAGGTATGCCGGGGACCGAACCCGGAACTCACTCAGTCACCCCTCAGTCAGGGTCACTGAGTCGTCATGGAGTCCATCATTTATTATTTTTAGAAGTTAACCGTTAGTCCTGTTTAGATGCGTTGTTACTGTTGAGGAGATGGTCACCTCTTGTACCTTGCAAACTGACCTTGACCGGCAACCGCACCCTTCCAATAGAATCGCAAACCGCTTGTTTAAATAATTGCTTCACTGCGGAATCAGGTGTAGCGGAAGCGGGTGGGCTCAGATGAACGTTACAGGTTCTACTATCTACCTCAAACAATTATTTTCTTACATAACATTAATTGAATTACCTATTTTACAAACCGTTTCATAGAAAGGGCAATAATAAATTTTAAATACGTTAAATAGACGTACGATGTTTTTAATTATTCATATTAATATTATAGTAGTAATTGAAATGGGATACATGAAACGTTCATATTTCGCGAGTGGCGTATGTGATCGTGAATTCCGAACAGGTTATTTCAGATTGCAATCGCCCTCATCCATTAGCGAATTAACGGTTGATTTACAGCTATGTAAAAACTTTGTAACGAATTGATATGCGATTGAAAGTTAATTAAAATGTTATGTCAAATGCCCTATTAAGGCTTTGTTCCCCGAAATAAAAACGGACTGCTTGAAGGATTGGGTCTCCTATAACTGATTCTAGAACATTTAGGAAGGAGTTGAGATATTGAAGTAAAATAAATATAATGGGATCTAGTGCACAAAACGGTGTGCGACATTTTTCGACGTTTTCAGTCGTAAGAATTCATACGCTTGCGTAGACACTTACTTATACTTACTTAACTAACTTGGTTACTTATTTATACGTACCTACTTACGTACTTAATCATTATAATTTTGCGTGTGTTATTGGGTAACAAACTTAATTTTTGCGAAAACTGTGGGACTGGGATAGTGTAATCATGATCACTTACTGTTGACGATTCCCATAATTTTTCATAAATTTTTTTTTGGCCTCTAGTTTGCGTACACGACACGACACGACACGACACGACACGACACGACACGATCTAGACGATCCACTCCGCTAGATGGGGGTCATTCGAGACCGCAATCGTTGCTCTATTAGCGGCCCATCCACGTTCAACGGTCCATTCACATCGCAAAAACGTTGTAATGACACGACAGGTTGTAAGTAGTTTTGTTACGCCTGTATGCTAGCGTGTAAAGTGTTCAATTATATTATGATATAAATAAATCTACAGGAATACAGTCTACAAGTACAATAACAGTAATCTATTACTGATTGCCTTCGGAAACGGTTATCGTTTTTGTTATGGAAATGAAGCGACAAACGGGCAGTGCACCCCAATGTTGGAAATACAGCGAGGTTAAAAACTTTGAGACGTATGAAAATAGTATTATGTAGGTACGCGTAACATTTATTATTCTTTAGTGTAAGCCTCGAGCCCTGGCGTCTTTTATTGCTTCAAACAGTAAGCCTTGCTGATTTTCGTGTATGAAATGTCTTCAAAACTATCCTATTCACATTGTGTTGTATAAAAGTCAATCAATAATTTCTCACCATTTACCAACGACTTATATACTCCCTATAGAATTTATCAATGTTCATTTACGATATTAAAAAGTAGTAGTAGTTAGTATTATCGTAAAATCGTTATAGTAAAAATCGTAAATCCACGCTAAACACAATTTGTGTTTGGGATAGCATGTCTATATTATATAAGTCGTTGCCATTTACCTATAAACGTAAAAGAATAACGACAGCTTTTCAAAACACGAAATACAATTGTGCATAATTAGTCCAACTTATATCTGTTAAGTCCCACAGGAAGCGTGTATGGGAAAAGGTACATTATATTTTGAGCGTAAAGTTGTAAATTGTTTTGTTGGGGTCCCGCGTTACGCGGTGCGTGTTTAGGCGCGGGGAGGCCTGGGAACCAGGCAGGTGGCGTTTTCATTATTCAAGCCCCATTGATTGGATACTTTGTTGCCGTTTAAAAATCTTATTAGCAACCGCCCGACAACAAAGGCTTCCGATGAGCCTCCTCAGAGCCCTCTATTTACCTGTTAAGTGATTTTTTTCAATTACTACCGTGAACTGCACCTTCGAATGCTTAAGGAAACCGTAAGTCATCTTGTTAGACGTTTTATTACTTCGCCTTCCTTTTACTACGTCCCGGTGTTTGTGAGTACGCGATGAGTTCACAAGTTTTCCGATAAAAAGAAATGTTTGAAAATTGTACCTTTAATGAGGGTTCCCTGTTGAAGGTTTCAGATGTTATTAAAGCTCAGATATCGCGTGATAAAACTTCGAATATAACGAAGTTGTTGTAGAAAATAAGAACCGAGTAAAATTAAGGACATTGTGAACGTTAAGTATAAGTCAATTAATATAATTATTCATTATCAGTAAATGCAATCAGCTCGGGGTTAATGCTATTGTACATTTCCTAAATATTCTTGTTCATATGAACATGTTATGTTGGTGGAGACAAATAATGGGGATTTATTTTAAGTCAACAGACCGAACTTTACTTACATAATGTTTTTTTCTAAGTCTCTATTAATAACGTTTCGCAGTGCAACCTTATGGACTAAAACAGGAACAGTAAACTTCAAGTTTTACTGTCCACAACAACCAGTCCATACTGCGTTACATTGTAACACTATTTATCATATCGCTTTCACCGCGACCTTAGGAAATATTACCATTCGCTTTAAACTTTCTACTCAATAATCCCTTCTCGCGATAAAGTTATTGACCAATGGGTTCATTTAGGTTTCAAAGGCTTAGGTTAAGTTTCATTAACTGTTATAACTCACAAACCAGACCTTTGTTTTTCTTTTCTACTTTTCATTTCTTTTCTTTCTCACCTAAGTATGTTGTCAGTTGGAATCAGAGACTCTTCTTACGATACGTCAGGGCCAGGTCGACCACCAGTAAATATGTAGCGTGATTGGCACAGCAATATATGTGGCATGATTTAAGTTGGCGGGAATGAAAGCAGTAATTCGAGTGCTGCGCAATCGAACAGCTCAGCATTTTCCGTTCAATGCAATGCAATGCATTTTATTACCAATTTTTAGGTATTAAGTGAGTGAGTCGCTAACCACCGTCGCGATTACGATCACGACGATTTAGCATTCTACCATACCATTTACCATAGTACCAGTTTACCAGTAGTTTACCAGTCTCTTCTAAATATAATTATCTGACATCCATCAACTCTCGGCTTCTTATTAAAAAACCAACCGCCACTACGCTACGAGCGCTACCACACTTAAAAGGGGTTGTCCACCACCAATCAGACACCCCCTTTACAAGTAAGATGCATTTAATTGTTGAAATACTCATATAATCCAGATTATGTTACAGGTTGGTGGTTACAGGGTGCAGTAAAAACAACAGCCGTAAATAACATAACGAAGGCGAAACCGCCGGGTAATTAAACGTGGAGCGAGATGAGAATATGAGCGTAATTAGCGCCGCGAGGGGTACTCAGACAATATGTTACTACGACTACTACAAGAAAAGCAACTGTTAAAATGACAGTTGTTGAAAATGCTTTATCGAATGATCAGTCGACGTGGAAGCAGGGTAAAAGAACAAAAATCCCCAATAACGTAAGCAAAACCACTGGGAGTGAGAATATTTACGTAATCAGCATCGCGCTGTTTACACTTAGTAAACATGCGACTTATAACTACGAGACAAAGTCGCTTGTATAAATAAAAATAATAAAAATAAAAAAAAACTACAAGATAAAGTAAGTTATAAAATGGCAGGTGTTGAGAGTGAAAACATTCTGAACTAAGTTATAAGTCGGTGAGTTTATAAGTCGCAAGGACAACAATCGCGAATAACATAACGAAGGCGAATCCACCGGACGAAATCGTGGTGCGGGAAGATAATGTGAGCATAATTAGTAATTACTGCAAGGGTAGAGCTGTAAGTGTAATGAGAGTTGGTGATAAATATGAAAATATTATAAAGAACTAGTATACAAGCTGTTACGCTGTAAATGGTAGAAAACAATTTACTCTCAATTATGACATCACTTTCAAAGAGAGATAAAGGTTAGTATGCTCTTGTGGGAAGCAGGAACGACAGTAATACGTAATAAAGGCGAAAATTTTAATGGGAACGTAATTAGCAGGGGAGGCACCCACACTCAGTCCTAGGTGAAACTTCGATTTAGAAAAAGCAAGCTAAGGGCCTTCATTGAAACTACGAATTATATTCCAAGAACTATTGACTGTAAAGTTCCACATTATGGATAAGAGAGTTTAGTTATTCTATGACGATAAACGTCATGACGTATGGATGGTGTGAAGTGACAACCCCATAAGAATCTTAGTTGCATTAATGTACCAAATTGCAACATTATTTTGAAAAGAGTACCTACTGAGTTTCTTGCTGTGTTCTTCTCAGAAATATCAACCATCCGAACCGGCGGTAGATAAAAAATTTAATGACATTCATCAAGTGTATTATAAATACCATAATATGTTGAAAAATAAATGATCCTATTCTATTTCATTCTATTCTATGCTTTGGCAGAGCTGTTTATACAATCATCATTGAGGACGTCAACAAAATTATGAAGTGGTTTAGGGTAGTCAAGTTATCAGTTGGCGCGGTTGTAGGGTGCAAGAACAACAATTGGGAATAAGGTAATGAAGGCGCAACCGCCGGCGAAATTAAACGCGGAACGGAATGAGAATGTGAACGTAATTGGCGCCGGGAGCGGAATTCCAGACACAACTTTGTAAGAACTACAGCAAGAAAAACTAAGTGATAAATTACAATTTTAAGAATATGATATGTGCAAGTGAAATTCATACACGCGTAGACATGTTTAGGCAAATTGTGTACAGGCAAATATGTGTCTGTCACACAAGCTTTTGCTCCCATCGGGAACAAACTCGGACGCTTAGTTCGGCGCAGTAGGTACTTACCAGCTGCGCTCATTAATCCTCAAATGTAAACAGTGTAGTTTAATTTACATGGAAGTCCTATATAGTACAATAAAAGCCTTCGATGAATAAATCAACTGAATACTATTAGTTTTATTGTTATTATTTACAAACAACAATTCAAAGCGTCCTTCAACCACTGTCGTACGAGTATTGTATCAGGGAATACCTACCGATGATAAATTATGTTTCATAGCTTTCAGTTTATAAAAGCCTAAGTGGTGTTAATAAATTCACGGAGCCGACGCCGTACCATACATCATTCTCGTCAATAGTGAAGCGTTCAATTCAAACGAATGATTTTACTAAATATTTACGTGAAGTATTTTGGAAATATGACTAAAGTAAGCGTGGATTTAGGATTTGGTTTACTTTTTAAGTTTTACCATATCAGTAAATCAAACAAGAGGGCAGAGATTAAATGCAAACGCAAACTAAAGGCTTTAATTAATTAATGTGCATTTAAAATAGCCTAATTGATAAAATCGTATGCAATGTCCTCGCTGGTTGCAAGTTTCAACACGCAAACTTTGCACAGGTGGATAACTCACAACATTCGCATTGGTCGTTTATAATGCACACCGACATTTACCCTAACTATTAACCAGTTGTATTTATTTATTATTTAATTTAAGAATGTATATTAGAATACACCTATCACCAAGTTTACTAATCTATAAGTAGCTACAAACCAATTTATCCGATGATGATGTAATTTAAATCACAGGTAAATAATTACAATCTAAACATCTAAACAGAGATAATTATAATCTTTGCTCAGATATCTGTGCTATCTATCCAAGTTAACATATTGTTTTGTCTGTATTTTAACATCATCACGCTAATGTAACCTGTGACCTCGACCATCACTTAAAGGTAACCAACAGCGGTCACGCGAAATGGGAATAATAAAAAAACCATGAAAATGCACGTGCAAAATACTCGCAACTCGTGGCTCGCGGGAAGCAAGCATAAAACCAATTCGTTTCCTCTCACATCCATACTAATTAAAAAACTGCGGCCAAATTGGAGCCCACTTCGTCCACGGGAACATAAAATATCCATTCTGCCGGCCTTGCCTCCCATTGATTAATTTTATCCAATCGACTGAGATTTCAACTTTTTCAACGCTTGATTGTCATGCTTCATTAGGCGGACTGATTTGATGAATAAACTGAACTAACAAGTACCATGAGTGAATGGGTAGACTGATGGCGAGTGAGTGAAGTGCATAATTAATTGTATTTTTTTACATTAGGCACTTTTATTGAAATAGACAATGCATGTTGGTGGGACGAGGAGAAGTTTTATTTTATTCAAAACTTTATACGATATTTTATGGATCAGTCTATTTAGAATTTAATTGGGACGGTAAATGGGATATATTTTTATACGTCCATTTCGTCCACGTCGGTTTCGTAAATACATACATGAAATACAATACACACTGAATTTAATTATAGCAATATAAGTATATTATTATTATATAAATTGCACGACGGCACATTGTCAATTTGCTGATTCCTATCAGTGTCTTATATGTAAAGCAATTTTTTTAATTTTTTTTAGTATGTAATAAGAACTTATCGGGGGCTTGTAGACAGGTAAGAATAATAATCATCATCATCATCATGATGAAATTGGCCTGTGAATCATGGATTTAACAGCACGCAGATCTTCAGGTTCAGTAAAGTTTTGACAAGACCAAACCATAACACAAATCTGTTTTACAATTCTTTGATTATAAATTATCCATTTAAGTCAGTGTTATGCAGCAAAGAGGTTAGCCTCCAAGTGTGTATCTTAGAAATCTATACTTAGCTAGTCACGCAATTCTCAATCTCATTGAACTTACTCAAGTTCGTGTGCAGTAAATGAGTACAGCGGTACTCATATAAGCGGTTAATGTGTAATATTATTTGCATATAATGACCGCTAATGGCCCCGGCGCATTATTCATCGGACGTGACCTCAAAATGGCCGCAAGAACCGTTCGATCGGTGTACCATTCCCGCCACGCTTAATGCGAAATATTATTTTGTTATACGGTCATACGAATGGCACGGGGTTTTGTTTTAGCAGTAATAAACAGTAAAACTAGAACGTCCTCTTAAGTGGTGAGCAAGCCATGAAATATGTGCCTGTAAGCCTGTGAACAAAGTCAAGTCTGCTTAGAGTGACTACTCAGGACTGCTCAAAAAGCTTTCCAATATTCTTATATTTTTCTCAGTTTCCTTAAAATTACCTACAGGTCGCTTATAATAATAAATAGCGATTAGCGTTCTGGGGCCGGATTTTGACATCTGTGGTTTGAAATGATAAAACGATTGGAAAATTTAAATTTAGTTTTTCCGATCAACCTTATCTTTTTTCGGGTACTCTACATTATATATAAATTGTAATACTTGCTCAATTGCACTTGATTGACAATGTACACCCTACCTCATTCTTTACAAGTTATATTCTCCTTTGTCATCTAACCCAGGTTATCTGGAATCGCGAGCAGAGCTGCGGTCGAAGTTTAGTAATAAATATTTCCCTGTTGTTTTCCCCATGGATATTTAATTTTACTCAGGAAGGGAAATTTTCAATGCTCATACTGGTGTGGAGTTCGTTTGTGAGTGTAATTGGGGCGTAAAAAATAAATAATGACGTCATTATAATGAGATATGTAACTCCGGTGGAATATTTTTTATTTACTAGCTTTCAAAAATAATGTTTAAAACACAGCTGGAGTTTTGGTAGAAGCTAGTATTAATATTCTGGTCGGTTGTATATAATTTGTGGGGTTCTGACTCTGAAGGATCTAAACCCTATTGTAATGCCTAAGAGAATTGTGTAATAAAGCCAAAAATAAGGCCAATTTTTGTAGTATGAAATATGTTTTTAACAACAAGTCTATGTTCACACGGCCTATTTTACTAGTCGGCCCAGGGATTGTCTAAATTCCAATTAATCCCATATAAAACTAAATTCCGGGCATCTTTTAAAAAAATTCTGTCCCTAAAAACCTTATTCGGACTACTGCAAACGGAACAAAAATCAGCCTTAGGTATCTGTCGAACCGTTCTTTCTTTCTTCGACACATGCGGCAATTGATTTTTATCTATATTATATATCTATCTATCTATATTACCAAAAAAATTTAAATCAACAGGACATAAAATTCAGGGTATTTTAAATAGGCAGTAAGATTTTTTATAACTTTATACTAGATGTTCACCGCGGTTTCCCCCTTTCACCTTATAACTAGAAGTTGGATTCTGAAAATTCGTTGTAAGTAAGTAAGAAAGCTGTCCAGTGCCTTTGACGGCATTTTTTTTCCAAATAAATCCGATATTGGACGTTGGAGATGTCTGAGAGATTTGAATAAGCTAGGTGCTTTATCATCAAGCTAAATCCTTTTACGCATTTTCATATAATTTCCATACCTATGTCAATGTATTCACGGCAGAGTGGACAAAACGAATTAAAAATCCGAATCCATTCAAATATAATCTCAAACGTCTGTTAATACAAACTCAATCATAACGGCCGCAATAATATTCAGGGGATGGTCGACAAAAAGGGTGGCTGAGGACAAAATCATGAATATTAATGGAAATATAAACGAGCAGTGGACACTGCCCTCTCCGATACTTAGCAGAGGCCCCTTTTTGTAACACTTAAATTAATACTTGGGTAGATATTGATCGCCTACGCCTTCGATCAACAATACCAACTAGATAACGGCTCACGTACAAAATCAAAGCTAAATACTGTCCGCGTGAATATAAACT
>DWMR01000964.1:0-10553 GCA_018245355.1 Dalla costala | reverse complement strand
TTTAATTACTCTCACCTTAATAGTTCCGTTTTCACTTCTATCGGCAGTCCCACGCCTGCTACTGTTTTTTTTTTTTTTTCTGATAAGCTAACCACAAATGGACACGATCAACGCCAGAATAATCGCCAAAGTGTCACAGTCCACTGCAAACCCCAGCAGAAAGCTCATTTATTTACATTTGCTAGGTACCCACAAACCGAACAGTTTATGCCGATAAAAGTTCAATCTCCGGAGTGCTGCATTACTGGAATGGTGACGTTGAAATCGGATTCAATGAACAGAACGATACATCTATTAAAAGCCTTTGAGTGTCTCTGTCGTGTACCTACGCGGCGGCGCTGCTAGCGTTGCCTGCAAGTGGGTGTGTATCACTCTCTGCTCTATTTATCTATGGTGGTGTATGGACACAGTGGACACGCAGCCCCATAATATTTGGTCCCTCTCTTAGGACCGTAACGTTTTATTATATGATCCAACCACTGACGCCCATAGACAAACTTCGACTAAGACTGTGCGAGGGGCTGATGGTTAATTAGTTAGTCCAGTTAGTATTAGGTGTAATGGGAATATTAGTTGTTTAGCTTTCTTTAGTAATAGGACTAGGTAGGTAGGTATAGGGAAGGACTTTAGTAATAGGTTTGTGGAAGATTACTAGTAATCCCAGTTAGTAATCGCTTTATACTATTTGTCCTATTCGATGCTAGAAGCTAATAGCTAATACTGTGTCTAGCTTCCAGCACAACATCAGATCGCGTTGTCCTGATCCTTACCAGCAAACTCGTTTGTAAGGCAGAGCAGGATAAAATAAATACAATACCTGCTTTAATTGTAAGCTCTTCTTTTTGTGAAAGTCAGTTAATAACAACCTAGTCGAAAGGCTCAATTATTTCAGGACCCACTGGACATAGGCCCTTATCGAATCATAATACAAATACAAATCATAATGGTTACTTACATACGCAACATAATATAAAGTAAGATGAAGAAAATAATTCCTGTGGCCAATGCAAAATATAAGCACGATTAATACTATTATTATTATATTATTAATACTACTAGTTAGAGTTAGATCGGAAAGAGGTGTACTGAACGATCTCGAACGTATATGGTGGTATACGCGTACCCGATTCTATCGTAAAGCAGATTTGCTTTTCGGATTGCCGACGTAGGTACTCTATACGGGGGTTTATCTTGGTCAGGAGTAATCAGGTACCATCGTACTCAGGAATAGCCACGTATTTGTAACCCACTTTTTAAAGTTTTGTTTGCTGTAGGTAGTGTCAGTTGGTGCTGTCGCTGGTATATCTATATGTCCTTGACCTATACTGGCAACGTAACACAAGAGCGACTTTACACTTTGCTTCTTCCATACCTTAGAAAGGCTTAGCCTAATAATAACTCTCACACTTTAACTTTAATTTTAGTATCAAAATTACCGTTGTCGTTTATATTCAGCACTAGGCTATTATCCGCGACTTCATTTGCGTTACATTTATGATGTTCTAATTATCTTGGGACCTGTTTATTTATCCGGGATCAAAAGTAGGATCATATGACCAGCTCAATGACTTAAACTATGATCATATCTCTATTAGATTATATATACTTATAATATCTGGTATACCTTATCTGTATTGTAGTTACTATATTTGGAGATAATGTTATCTATTCTATTCTATTTTAAATTAAATGCAGATCGGTTGTATAGTTAAGCCGTGAAGGAGTTTCAAACAAACAAACAAACTTTCGCTATAATAATATTAGTAAGATAATAATTTTCAATCAACCATTTTTTATCTTTGTCGAATCTTAGAGATTGATATTCACGTGTAGTCACTAGTCAGGTATTCACTCCCTGGTAGGGATGTAGGTACTCGTAGTTGGTATCAGAGGAGGAACGAGTCCTGCAGTAGATAGCCTCCACAGGACGTCGCTCCGAAACAATTATTTTTAGCGGACTGGTTCGCCTCGACGACGTGAGTTATGACGGCTGATATAACGACCTGCTTACGGACTTTCTTCTTGAAGACCACGGAAACTATGAAACGATAAAGAACTATTATTTATTCTTATTTAATGTTTATTTAACTAACTTAATATATGCTGCACCTTTAGTTCAAAAATTCTTAAACATTAAAAGTTTAGCTCGTGATAAAAATAAAGCGCCCACAATTTTTTTTTGAACTGATGCTGTATCAGCTCTCAAAAATCCGGACAAGTGCGGGTCTACCATGCGCTCAAAAGGTAGACGTACCTACCTAATTACAGAAAGCCAAAAAGTATTTATTTATATTTAATCTTCATATTGTTTACATTTTTACTGAACAAAACATCTTATAGCTTTATATGATGTTTTGTTAAGTAAAAAAGCTGTGAACCAAATTTATATCACTATTAATAATTATTATATTATAACTAAAAGTCCGATATTCAGTTTCAACAACAGTGTTGGGAAAATTTGGTCAGAGTAGCAACTATCACTGCACCTTTGAAAAGAGATGGATTTGCGATGTTTAGCGTAGGTATAGGTAGGGTAAAGAACCTGCGCAATGTGCGTAAATTTTATGAACTTGATCTCATTTGGTCTCACGAGTCTTCTGATAGACAGCTAGAAAGATGGAGGACGTGACGACGACGTAGCGACTACAACTTGCATTGTTGGTTTCCTGGCACAACATCCTTCCAGGTTCAACACAAGTACAAATTCTAAAACGTCGAAAGTACGCGGAAATATTACTATTATAGTGTTCATAAAATTAATAATTGAATCTTAAAGTGATAGACGTGCTTACAATATAAAATGATTTAGAACACGATAGTTGCCCCTTTCGATGTGCAACGCCGCTCTATTTGTGCCCGGTTGGGTGTTATTATCCGCTCGGCGGCGCCGCCCGCGGCTCCACCTGATCTTATTGCGATTTCTTTCACGAACAGAAGCCGTAATTGCGTTAATCGTCTACTGCACGCTGGCACTAGTCGCTTGCAAAACGCCGGCTAACTGATTTATAAGCAGATCAGTATCGGTGTTAAATGTACCACGTTCAGGCAGAACTATCAGTCATCTACGCACCGACCGATAGTACCTGTGTCGTTTCTAGCGAGTCGCGCCCGCCGCCCGACCGGCTGTCAAGCGCACAAAGTTATCACTTCTATAACGTCTCCGATATGGCACTCTCGCTGCAGCAACAAATGAAGCAGTTGCATTAAAACTTGTCCGGTACATATCTAAGCGTAATTAATAGCGGGAGATAAGTTGCGGAGAGCGTCCGCGATACCTCCATACGGTCGGACGTAATCGAGGCTGTCGGGAGCGCCGCCACCGGCGACCGGGCCTGCTTCTATATTAATAACAGTCACTCGATATCGCCGTGGCTGCACGAAATGGGAAATTAAAAGGCTTTCATGTGATCCGCTCATTAGACTGATTTGTACCGGCCGGGCCGCGCCGCCGCACATGGAGCTTGCCCCTGATTTGAGAATCATTTTGTGTTTACACTTTATCTTACTTTAAACTTGTAGGTGGATGATTTAAGGGTGACCATTAACTTTTGTACACATTTTTAAAGCAACTACACAATAGACTATGACAATCATAGTGAATATAGGTATAGTATTTATAAGTGTGTATTGTAAGTAGGTATTTAGTACGTCATATTTGATTTCTTTTGGTTTTACATGAAAGTGAAATAAAGTAAGAAATAATGATTAGTCCTTATTACAAACAGTTGATGGTGGATGTTTTCGTAAGGCAAAGGATGATGGCTTAGGCTAACTTAGCGGGCATAAGCTAGTAAGTAATAATAGGAAAGGGAATGGCAATCGTAAAGACATGATGACCAGTGTTTTAACTCGAACATTTTGGCAAGCACTGACTTATAATAAAATACTTTATTTATGATAACAACTCTAAAGACGATGACGCGAGAGAACGTAAAATGGGTTGATAATAGTAACATCTTTATATTTGACATTTGTGTTTTCGAAACAACCTCAAAATTTACTTCTTAAATTAACGATCCTGGTTCATTACGTATCTCTTACAGATACACACATACATACAACAAACAGATATTTGCTCAGTTTAGAGTTGTTTACTCCTTATGTGTTTATTTTTAAACATTCGTGTCGCTCTACATTTACCTGTTTAAACGGCCATTTGCTTCTATTATTGTTGGTTACATTCTGTGAACTTGTTATAAGGCTACAAAACGTGTAAAATTATGCCATTTTATGCAGATACAGCTATCATGTTGACTAAGTTTGGTACAAGTAAAAGCTGTGTATGGAAATAAGTACTGCCTTCTCTAAAGCATTCAAATGAACCTAAGCAGTTTATTTAAATTCATACATATTCAAACCTGCAGTCATGGCAATTATCGTGAATTGATGTGCGTTTTGCAATGTATAAATAATTTTTAAAGTTCTATACCTACACCGTTGGTAGACTTGCTTCAGTGACATTCGAACAGTATTATAGTATTGAGGATTGAGCGCGCGAAAATATTTTCTAGATGCCGAATTGTGCAATCAATCGCAATTATCTTGGAAAACTTTGTAAAAGAAGAACTGGAGCATTGTTCGAAAGCAGTGTCAAATCCGTTAGGATGCTTAATCAGATCAGATCAGATGAAGTTAGTCTTTATCCTTAGTGGCAACATAAATAGATAAGTATTGGAGTACGGTGGTGGTGATGGTTCTATTTGGAACATCTTGTGTATAATTTACTTACTTAGACTAGTGCAAGATCCGACTGGTTTAGACGTAGTGAACTGCTAATCGTATTGGTAATAAAATAATAGTGGACACCTATAAAATATTGTTAACTTTTCGGGTTCCTGCGTCTATAGATCACCTCAGATCGGTAGCTAGAGACTAAAAGCAGCCATAACGTGCTTTATGCAACCGTCATGGAACCATATCAATCATGAATTACGAATGCTCGATGGAATGCCGTCAATATTACACGATCACTGATCGTTGTCAATCAATGTTCCAAGTTAGCCGTTTTTATATTCATTTTGTCACAAACCTAAAGTATTGGCAAAATATTTAAGCGTCCAATTTTATGTTAAAATGTTGGAAAACATGCGTAAGTAGTACCTACGTAGTTCGCAAGAGTAAGAGTTCTTTTCAGACGCGTGTGTAGTCTGCCTACTCACAGCTGGTCAGCGTGATGGACGGTGATTGATGGTGATGATTTTGTCTTTCTAAACACGGGAATTCGACCAAATTTTGGCTGATTTAGTTCCTAGGCTGTTATTGACTAGGCCTAGGTTGTGATTGATTGAGTTACGAATTTTTAAAAATTACCATCATGCAACCGTTTTCTGCCCATCTCTGGTTAACCTATGGTAAGCTGACAGCCAAACCTACCATAAAACGGGTCGCTACCAATGTTACCATCGTCATTACACCGCCGCGGCAGCCGGACGGCCACTGGTTGCGGTGCGGGGCGTCCTAGGCTTGTAATCTCGCAATTTGTGCTGTCATTGTTCTAAAGTAGCGTCGGCCGTATATCAGTGAGGCAGACGGGGCCAATTGATACAAACGAGCGTGTGTCACGTCTAAATATAATATTAGGAATCACGGCGCGAGCCAGGATATATTAATTTGGAGTGCTTGTTACATGATGTAGCGTTCTGCTAAGGTATGCGCTACTTATAGCGATTTACCGTCGCCATTGTCATTACGTTTGTAACTGTCTATTAAACTTACTGCTTGACTGCTTAAAATGTCTATAAGTATAAAATACAGAGATCTTTCAGATAATAGCTACCTGCCTTCAAATTGGATTTCGATAAGTTAACGTAAATCCTAAGCTATAAATCTACACTTGTCAAATGAGTTATTATAACGAGTAAATCACATACAATAATATCTTTATCTACTGAGGTGTCACTGTGTTTTTCGTATATAAATAATCTGTAGTCGTCTAAATTTTATAGCTTGCTGTGGGCCTCTGCTCTTTAAAATAAGATTAAATGATTTACGAATGAGGTCATCGTGGTAAGTGAGGTCGGCTAACTCGGTATAACTGTTAGGGGCCAAGTGATAAATAAGTTCAGTATTTATAATGCCTATCGAATTAAAAAGAAATTCATTGTTTTAATAAGTAGATAATTAGTTTATTGTAACAAAAGGAGACCTCGATCCGTGATAGTAATCGCGTTCTTTTACCACTTTAACCAAATCTTAATTCTGTTTTAACACAATGGGAGCACAGAGATAATTTAGGATCTAATACTTATTATGATTTCAATATTTTAACCTAACAATTATACATTTGGAGAGTTTTGTTTATTTAGTTACGTTGATTTATTCGTTACAAGACTTTGCCCGCAGTTTCGCCCGGGTAAACTTCCCAAATCCGCACACACTCGCGGCAATACATTTCCAAAGGAAATGTTCTTTTCTCCGGAATAAAAAGAAGCCTATGACACTCTCCGGCCGATAAAATATCTTTGTGCAAAAGTTCACGTCGATCCGTTGCTCTGTTGCAGCGTGAAAGAAAGATAAACCGACGAACTGACTTTCGCATTGACAATATCATATTATTATCTAATGATAGTGATACGAAATAAATAAGACTTCGTCTCTCAAGTTTAAGGCTGCGATCGCTATTTCACTCACGACTGTTACTTTTCTTGAAAAAGTCGAATGGACTTGGCATGACCTGGGCATTAAAAGCAAAGTCAAATTATCCGGGCGGTCTGCTACCCGCGCCACGCGCCGGGCACACGACGCCACTTGCACGCCGGCCGGAGCGGCCGCTTCCTCTCTCGACTAGACATTCGACACGCTCCTATTACACTCATTGAGCTAACTCACTTTTGACACCGTAACAATTCATGAGGACCGTTCGGTTTACGTGTTCTTTTTTGTCCCATACGTGTAAATTGTGGAAGGAGCTTCTTGCTGAAGCTTTTCAGGAGCGTCATGTAGGTACATATACACGGGATTCTTAAAAACTTGCCCACTTCTCTGTACCGGTCCTGTAAGCCTTTACATTTTAGTAACCGTCCCTTGGTAACAATGAGACCGAACGATGTGCGAAAACCTTTGCAACCCTAATATCTGATATGTAACACTGTATTCGCTATATCGAATTAAAGTAATCTTGTTCTACAATTTGCAGCTAGTAACCACTTGTAGCGGTCTCATGTTTTGAACAATACTACTAATAAATTGTCGATTATTTACAACATAGAACGCGCCTCGATTTATTATATTACCCAGGTTTAAAATTATCGAGTATCACATTTCTGCTTTTATAAGTATATGCGTCGAAGAAGTTCCCGGTTCCCGTACAACAAGCTTTAAAAGGAGAGAAGGTATAAAAAGTAGTTGAAAAAAATAAACAACTTAATAAATCAATAACAACGACTCAAACCTATTTTAATATAATAATATTTTAATAATTGAGTTTCATGAGTGTACAAAGTTCAATAATTCATCTTTGTATTTGCTGTAAAGTCAAGCTTTCGTTATTCTGGCAATAAAATCATTCAATCAGCCTAATATACGCCCTTGTTTCATACGTGCATAGCTCACATAACTTCATTATGGGCTCAATTGAATAAACTGTGATAGGAACGCCGAGGCGCTCTGCAAGTTGATTGCTCAAATTTCCTCTTCAACTATTACAAAGATATGGTGAATTTCTAATTGGATAAACGTGTCGTTTCCTATTTAAAAGTAACGGCGGGTGCAGCGTTTCCATTTCATTACGACCTCCGATGGTTTCTTGAGGTCCCCTTGTGACGTCTTGACAGGGAACGGCTCGGGAGGCAGGGCGGTCGTGAGTGCACCGGTCGGTGTATGATACGCGGGCACGCGTCGTCATCACGAGTAATGGTCCGTCAGGGACCGACGCGACGACGTCTCGCGTGCGCTCGCTCAATGACCCCCTAATTATTACTCGGCTTTGGATTTGTGAGAGATCATTTTGGAAGCTTAGACAATTTTTGTTTAATTAATAAAGGTAGATTATGTAAGAATAAACAACTTTTTTACTTCAATACCTACCGCAATGTTAAATTCGGGGATGTTTGGACGTCCAAAATATCTGTAGTCATTTTTCCTTGATGTGAGTAGCGTATTTTGTTTTGTAGATGGTATTTCAAGACTTTTAAATGAACCAGTAGGTTTGGCTGAGGTTCGCCCTACAAGTAAATACTATGCATTGGTTTCTGAATGTCAGCATTATAAAACGTAGACTGTGTTTTTAAAATAATTGTTGGAATAATTCCCAGAAACGTAGCTCGCACGGTTAATAAAACCAAAGCACCTACTTGCGTAAAAAGATATCATATTTTAATATGGAATTATGAGATTAGTGTCTGTTGCTATTACTATGTCATTTCTATTATAATGGTATAATAGGAGTGTGTATAAAGTTGGCGTCTCGTAAATCAAGTGTCGATGGGCGGGCGATAGCGCTCCCGCTCCCTGCGTTCCTTCATACAGTTCATACACACCACACTCACTCGCCTCCAATTCATGTTTTGTATCATTTGAAGACATAAATTACATTGGCCAAAGGCTATTATTAAACTTAAAATTGACTAAATCTGACATTTGATTAAGAGCATACTGGGTGTTATTGGCTTCATTAATTGTGTATTTACGTAATAAATACATTCAAATTACATATGTCGGACTCCAAATCACGAAATAGATAGGCTTCTGTTACTTAAGTGATCGTGTGACTCCGTTTAACGATATACGAATATAAAAAGTGATGTAAAAGCAGACATAAAAGTCTGATTTGGGGGCTCTAAAATTGGAGTAATAGGAAGAAAGCGATCAGTAATGAGCCAGTTTAAATTAATTTAGAGATGTGATTGTGATGCAACTTGCACTCGCTAGATATTTACTGCGCAATCTCGCTTCATGATGCTGCTTTAATATGCGCATACCTTAAAAGCTGCTCTACACAGTAGGTAATACCAATTTGTTGTTGATGTGATAGACTCTTACAGGTTTTAATTTAAAGGTTTCGAGGTCTGCAATAATGAGGCAACCGGAATCTTTGGGGAAGATTTTTATTTAATATATTTACTGGTATTACAGATTTCATAATTCATATTAAATTATTACGATTATAATGTTTAGCCCACATCCTTTTCGTAAAGGTACATTTTATGACTGCATTGCTCTTGCCGATTTTTATACGTTTAGCACTAAATAAGACACACTACTACACTTTTTGTTTTTATGTACCTACCAAAGTACCTATTGGATTTAGGGTTGAATTCGCGATAGTCTGTTATGTAATTAGGTTTGAATATGTTTCCAGAGAAATCCTCAAATTGTATTAGTTGTTCTTTTACTAAGTTGAAGGTTGTAAAACGGGTATCGAGAAATCAAATCTATGGGTTGTTAATGTGTAAGGAATCCTGTGAAGTTATATCAGCTATATCTATGTTGTTAGACGATTCATTGCCACTATTATTTCAGTAATTAAAAAGCAAATTGAAAATCTTCTTGTCACAGACTATTAATTTTTACGACCGCTAACAGAGCGAACTGTTATAAGATATCCAACCATATGATTTATCTTTATTATAGTAATAGATCGTATCTGTGGATAAGTAATAAATAAATTTTAAAACCACCTCAAGTATCAATTCCTTTTATGCGTCAAATGTTTCGTTTATGATGCGTTTTGTTTAACGCTGCGCGGTGTTACGGTGCTAGTCAGACAGTTCACAACTGATTGACTTGGGCTGTAATTAATTGTCTAGTGTTATAGAGAGTTAACAGCAGATTTTCACTATTGCATTTGTATTCGTGCAAATCCTACACTAATAAATACTGAGCTATAGACGTACCGGTTACATTTCTCGAATCTTTTTTGAGCTTCCTCTGTGAAAATTGAAAATTTCTTATTGAGAGAAGAGAGATTGAAGTATTATTGATTCCGAAACAATTACTTACGTACTTACTTACTTAGTTATTTCAGCTATTAGATATAATAATAATAATCCACACATTGAAAATTCCAAAAATTTTAACTACTAAATAACATAAATTACTAACATTGTATACTAAGTACTCTGAGCTAACATTAAATAAAATTACATGCATAGATATATCCAAAAAATTCATTATAATTATAATACATTAATCCAAATATATATATTATATGATATATCATATATATATGATTGTATGATATTATATTATTATGATTGTAATATTCAAAGCATATCATGTTTGTATTGTTGATCGAAAATATCATCAAAGCAAAATAAAGTATGTAGGTACCTAGTGACAGAGAGTGGGGTAGGATTCGTATGATTTGCCACAGACTGAACCATGCCAAACAAAATGTATATTTTGTTGTTGTGACAGTTACGTATGAGTAGGTATTTTGCGATATAATGGGCTAAAGAAAGAGCAGACTCGGCCGCAGTGTAGGGTAGACTGTAGACATCACGACTTTGATAGGCGAAATTTTTTGACGTGATAACATCTTATAATTTGATGGAGCCGGGTGCACGCACCAAAAAAGATGACGTATGCGTTACCTCGCTCTGAGGCGTTCCATG
>DWMR01000963.1:0-10555 GCA_018245355.1 Dalla costala | reverse complement strand
GTTTTAAGTTTTAGGTTTGATGATGTGTGTGTTTGTCTGTGATAAGTGATAACGTAGCTCTTATAAAGACCATGTCATAGTTTACTATTCGGTTCATCCGGTCTCTAGATATGATGAGTAGGTACTTATTTAACTCCCGTCGTAAGTTTTTGTAGTTTAATTTTTCTCTACGATAGATTTACCTACTTAGCTCCAATTTCTACTAGGTAGGTACCCAAATACTGTCTGTATATTTTACTCATCGATTTCAAGAATAGTTATTTAATGTTTGTTGTCTTATCAATTTAGTATGTACTTACTTATGTCTGGCAGTACCTATGTCTGTACTAGGTACGTACCTATCGTTTCTCCTAAAAGGATGATTAAACATTAATTCGATTCTTTATGTTTTAGATGGTTTGTTGTTTTACAATTTCCGACGTTCAAAGGTACACCTAATGTGTGACATTATGATAAGTAGGTAGGTAGGTCCTGCAGGGCTGCGGTAGGCTGTCGGTCGGTTGTACCCAATAGGTAGTTCAAAATTCCATGGTTTGTAAGTTCGACGTTCTGACAGCGGATCTCATATTGTACCCAATAGGTAGGTACTCACCAACTTACATAATAAATCTTTCTAAAATTCTAACAAAATTGGTATGTTTTAGCTGCATAAAATATCCATGAGTGTAATTCGAAATTCCATGGTTAGTAAGGTCGAAGTTCCCCCAGCGGAGAATCGAACCCCGCATCCAGCGGCCTCGCATGCTCACTTCCTCGCTTCCTGTTTGGCACGCCATCGCGGCTGCTGTCTACATACCTGCCAAGACGAATATACTACATTGCTACACTATTTTTATTTTTACGTTCGCTGCAGTAAATCACAAAAATATGACATGCATGAAACTAAGGGGCAATACCGTAGTGAATATTTGTAGGAATAGGGTTACTCTAAGCACTTTTGATATTTAGAAAAAAAAAAGAGTTATAATGCTCAAAAAGAACAGCTTGTGGCTTGTTAAACATCGTATTGTGCGGTCGAGATTTGTACGTGTGATGCACAGCTATTGGGAGGGTCATGAATGTTACTGTGCTTCAGAGTGATAATATGTAAGAGGCCGTTGGCCGGCCTAAGCAATTCCAACATCGTTGGCCACTAACACCTTTATCAACCCCTACTGGAGAAGCGTGATAGAGAAAGGTTCTCTATCTACCTTTGCAGGCCTAGCTAAGTTTTGGCAGTAGTAGAATGTCGCAGCCAACGCAAACAAAATAAGTGAATGTATGTTGTGTAAATGACCGCGCTCACTTAAATCTAGAGATTTGAAACTGAGATAATACCTATGATCGTGTGGTCTAATCCGCTTGATCGTTTCCCATGCATGAGCTATAGGTAAACGCTTCGACAGCGATGTGTTATCGACGTAAACATATTTCCTGCGAGTAGGTACCTGCTACAGTTTAAAGTGAGTGGATGCATGTTTCTTCCTGGCATTCAACGCGTACGATACCTACATAAGTTTTATTAATTTCTTCGCCGCTACTTTCGTCTCACCTACAATGTTTTCAATGCAGTCGACGTATTAACATATCACGCATACACTAACCAATCACAACAGCCTTATTATTCATTAGTCTGTTTCCATTGGCTTACATTACAACTCATGCCATTCCACACTCGCGAATCTAACAAGTTCTAATTTAAGGGGGGGTAAAGAAGAAAAATGTCGTATACAGTAACAGAATTTTTATTTAATGCAGATTCATCTCGCACTATAGCCGATATTGTACAAAAAATTATAATATCGCTTTCCATTCGATAGATATTGATAGGTAATATACATAATGTACTCGGATAATATTACAAAACTTTTCACACAATTACAATCAACACAAACATTTAAATCATTTTAACTAGTTTCCCTCGACTTTAAGTATTTCTCTTCGTTTATTACTAATTAATATTAATCAATTATGATACATTACAATAAATTGGGCCTACCTAGTATATAAGTATGACAAATGCTTTGTAAAGGACAAAATTACGTATATCGATCGTGAGCACTTTTCGAAATAAATAAATTAAAGATTTGGTTCACTGTTGTTCTTTTTTAAAATTAATTTGTATACAATCGAAAATGGTGAGTTTTGAACAAGTGTACCAATTTTAGTTTGTAATTTTCACAAACATTATTTAATGATAAGCGTTATAAATAACGTTTGTCGTATTTACAATTTCTTTAACAAAATGTAAACATTAAAAAGAAAACTTAGGCGCAGATTCTTTCTTATCGTATAAGAGTGATTCAAATTAAATGAAACTCGATATTTCAAATAAATGTCTGAGACAAAATAAGGAACTTTCTGAGGTAAATTGATTGTAAATTAACATATTTAAATTGAAAATGAATTTGGCACTTTAATTCGTTGATAACAAAAAAGAAATCGAAAGAATCTCGGCCAAATTTTACTCGACTATCCTACTTTAAGAAGACAAATTACGTATATGTTTATAGGAATCCAAAAATATTACCGCTACTGTATCTTAAAATAAATTATATTATTACTTATTTTAATTAGCTATTCGTATACTGGGCACAACTAGTATTGATTCTTGTCATTTTCAAGTGACTATAGGTAAGCTATTTCACTAAGAATAAGTTAAGCTATCGACTAATAAATGGAATATTTTTCACTCTAAAGCCTTTGTAATTACGTATGTAGGTTTAATGGCGTGACATACCTTATCGTAACAAGTGCTCTTATAAAGTAACATAATAATTCGAATATTCAACATAAAAATAAAAAATAAAGCTTGGCTTCTAAATCAGATTTCATAATAAACCTATACTTATATAGAAACTTGTATTTAATCTGTGCCTATACATATATCACAAAAGCAACGGTCCCACCGCGCACCGGTAAACGACATGCGGTGAAAGAATTTTCGCTCAAGTAAGAAACATAAGTAGATAACAGACATGGTAGACAGTTTCTGTTACACTACGTGCCGGACTCTTTATTCTACTATTTACTTGCATCTGTTTTAGGATTTGATACGCTATTTGGCTGTTAAATCTTACTCTTTTCGGGACCGCTAAATATAATAATAAAATAAACAATAATAATAATGGAACAGCCAAAATTAATGTAGATTAAACAACTTCCAAATGATCTGGTCAAATACGAATGACCGGATCTTGGTATCTCGTAGTTTGAACTATTAAACTAAAACTGTCGCTCGCTTTCGAGAAAATCTTTTTGCGTAAATTATTTTACTCGCTACTCGTTGCTAGGTGGGTGGTGGAACGACTAACCAATAAAGATATATGGGTAATGAATTTAACACGGAGTCACGCCAAGAGAAAACTATTTATAATCCTGCCGCTTAGGCTAAAACGTATATTGTTTTTAAACGTATACACGCATTGTACATCAGATTTCGATTACAAATACATACTATTATCAATATTTACATAAGATATATCGTTTAACACGAACTATGCACTGGGTTACACTACATTATGCCATGAGTATCATTCATGTTTACAGAAGCTTACATAAAAAGCCTTATAGGCTGGTACAAACTATGTCCCCACTACGATTTTTTTAACGGTGTCAAGAGTAAGCTTTGTCTGTTTAGCTTGACTCTTACAATTGTACTATTCAGTAAAATCATTGTAAAAATTTGTCTATACATTATAATTAGTCTGGATCACTTGTTAAATGTTTGTACTCATACTTAAACGAAACACTACTTATTGCAATCTAAATAAGTGAGTTGGTAATAGAGTGTAATTTCAAGGCGCATTGGGCCATCGTTTATGCAACCCACGACTGAGTGACAATAACTTTAGAGATTTACTCGGATCGATCCAGCCTCGCGTTTTGTCAGATAAACTGCGATTCCGAGTGAGCGATAGTGGGGCACAATTCGCACGATAAATAAAAACACAATTCCATTTGAAGCTCCGAGCTGCGGCGCGGCGACCGTGTGCCGTGTACCTCAGCAGGCGTTCAAGATTTATACAGGGAGATGCGGAACAATATATCACGGGGCAGAACAACGCGGGAACTCGACCTATTCCTAGTGTGGAACAGCCACCGTACCGATGGAACCGATACCAGATCAGCCGGCTCGATAGCGCTACTCTCGCCACTCCCTCCCTAGGCACTACCCACACCCCGAACGAGGTCCGAACTGTTCCACGACGCTACGGCTACGTTTACATTGCTTCGTCATTTTTCTTCCTCCGTTACACAACTTATTGACAGAAGCTAATTAATATTAATCGAAGCGTCTATTTAATATCATTTCCAGATTAACATAACGTATGCATACATAACTCAAGCTAAGCGATAAATAAGCGGACTCCGAAACGTGTATTTTTCATACGAGCTTCATATAATTTATAGTCGACGATGATATCGCGACTGGTTCTTTTATTTGTGAAATAGTGATACGCGGAGTGTGCTCGGTAAGCGTTACTAACGGGAAATTTTGACAATAAATCTTCAGCAGTCGATTGCCTAAGCGTTCGTGTGGGCTGGCACAAAAATTTATTCGACAGTCGACTTTGATATCTTGATCTCGCGACGTCAAAGTGTGTCGGGCTAGTGGAGTAAATCAAGCGGCAATTCGACAATCCAAACAAAACACATTTTATTGCTAACAAAATGTGAGAGATCTCGGAATGCAATGCGCGCTCACTCAGACATTTCAATCGAGTGTCGACACCTACCCTAGCATTGACTACGGTTTACACGCGACGACCACCTGAAACAAAAGGAAAGCGAAATTAATTAAAATGCCAATTATAAAAGAATAAAAAAAATATGATCACAGCGTGACAAGGCCATATAATTTTCCAATCGAAGCGATAATGACGAGGCTATTGTAAGGCTTAATGCTGAACTAAGTTATATAACCGCAGAGTTTCCTAGTTCGGTCTAGGCATTAAGGGCTCTACGATAAAAAAATATATAATTGTTAAGCCTCTGTAATCGACTTCAATGAGAAAGAACACCTACTGTCATTTTCATGTTCATTCTAGATGGCGCTGTATGTTTGTTCTTTACGAACTGTCAACTTTCATAGAATTTGTTGTTATTTTGGTGGATTTTATGTTGCCCAGCTTTTGAATGTATTGAAATAGGAATACATAAGTTCTTAAATTGACGTCAAGATGAAGAGAAAGCGGGAAAAGGCATTTTCAATTCGCACTTTAACTGGGTCACTCGCCAGGTAGAATACATTACGAATCTTATAAAAAACGTATGTTGACAGGTAACAAACTCACAGCGCCCTCTGCCGGAAAAGCTTTCGGTAATCTTCTCCATTAGCCATAGTAGGTATTCATGTGAATGCCAAACAAGTGAGAGATGACATTCGCAGAAAATGATAGCTTTTCCAATTTATTTAGATATCTTAACCGAGCTAGAATAATATCATCGTCTCGAAATACGTCGCTTTAAACAAGAACGGACTAAAATGCAAATAATTTCGCGCAAGCCCCGTGGGTATGTAAAACAAACTCAGCATTCTAACAGCTCGGTATTATTTATCGCTCACGCTCACGGAAAGGCGATTTTTTTTTTCAGTTTAAGTTAATTTCTAGCGTAATGCGTATTTGATAAAAGGCCGTATCTCTGGCAGGCAGGCAGGCTCCGACGAGCCGGCTCTGAAATTAAGATGTAACATGATGCGAGAACGAGCAAGAGCTGCTAGATTTATTGCTATACCACTTTGCATATGCTGATTTACAAAGTCCAAGGATATCATAAAGAGTAACTCAGGTGAGTTGAGGCCTTAATTTAAGTGTGACAGCTCATTATATTCATTCATCTTTTGCGAATGAATTGCTATTTATGATTTTCGACAGTATTGTTATTGGATACCAATAAATAAATACGGAATTGCATAAAATAGCGTTAAATGTTCATTTCGGGCTATCCATACTGTGAAATTAAAATTTATTCTAGTCAACGACCGACACGCTAGATAGAAGATTTATTTGGAACGTTTTGGTCACTACCGGGAATGACTATGTAAGTAACCGGGGCAGAGGAAAAACTCTGTAATATGTTAGTTGTCACAATACTTATAAACTAAATAGGTTTAATTTTTTTTTTTGTTGACCAATCAATATATTTTGCATGTAAAGGCTACCGTCGACGGGTTTTGAAACAGTTGAACCTGATGTAGGTCTTTCTAAATCAATCAATACTAATCGCTCGTAAAACAAGCATTATATTTGTAACAATGGAGATAATTATGGATATAGATACATCGCGTTTAGTCTTAAATGAAAGGCTTCTAATCAGATTGAGACCTTTCGATGGAAATAAGTTTAATTTCGATAAAAGATTCCGTAGACCGTCAGAATAGTTCATAGGTTATAAGTGAGTTTAGTTGAACTGGATGGTTGATTTCAGATGTAGCTAAGTAGATAGTGTATAAAAAGTAGAAACATAGTTGAATAAATACATAGATAGTAGATACTACAATCAAAAAGTTTGAAATCTTGAAATGAGTATCTACACTGATTTCTAATTATAGTAACCAAATTAGCTGACATTCATTTAGGTGTTAATGCGATAAAATGTTATAACCATTTTGCAACATAAATTATAAAGTAGATAGGTAGGTAGGTAGGTATAATACAGCTATGCGAGCCAACTTCGTCGCGACAAAACAACTTGACTTTCGCAAATTTCACTTCCGTCTGCCTGGATATTCGCGGTGTGACAAAATAATGTTTCGTTTTATCAACTCTGTATAGTTCCTCGGTGCTGACGCTTGCGATCCGTCGCGGCGGGCGCGAGCGGGACGACTGTCTGCGATCCGCAGTCAGCAGAAAGAAACATAACACATTGCTATACCCGCCGCGGATCTAGTATTGGGCAAATAGCATTGCGGACTTAAATCTTAAAATTGCTTTTGGCTATGCTGAGCTTACGAGTAAGCTTACGGCAACGCGGTTTGAAATTTCAATTGTTTCTAATAAATCGCTCTATTTAATAGTTTATCGAATTCTTGGGGCGGTCTAGAAGGACTACCTGATCAGAAGTATGGTCCTTAGGTATGGATATCTTTTAAAATAGGTGAGGCTTGAAACAGTTACCATGTTTAGTAAGCTGCGTATTTAACAGTAAGCGTCCAGCGAAAGAAAATTAATATTGAAAAGAAAAGTAGGATATATTACTTACATACATTCTTCAGGAATCAAAGCTGTACAAAGCTTACCTTCCCTTCTCTAGAATGTAATAAAGAAAAAGGACGCCAAACGAATAATTGATACCATTACATGGAGGTATGTGTCGTAAAGGAAGAGATAAAGGTTATCTGATATGGCGAGTTTCAGAAATATCAAAATACCGTTAAGGTTAGTACTACTTTATCAATTAGTACTTTAAAAATAGTAGCTAACAAGCGAAGATTGAAACACGTTTGTAGAGTAAATCATTTTTAGAAAGTGATAGTGTTACATAAGATTTAATGAAACTCCTATTACATTTGGTTAGGAAGTAGAAATAAACGGACACGCAAAGTGTATAAGTTTGAGTAACAGCTCAAATTCCGTTCTAAAACGGACATACTCTCTGCCAGCAGTGATACAGTCGTAGGCAGCCGTGCGGTCAACAACCTCGGCTACATCCTGAATTCTATTCTATTTTAGCTGACCAGTGAGTACAAGAACAATAGAAGAAGGGCAGGCAAGCGCTTCGTCAAGTGGGAGAACCCATAAATTCTGTAGGACGCGCAATTTGTTGAATTACAGCATGCGCCAGCCAGCCTCCGGGCCGACGCGAAATTAGCTCCCACAGAGATAAATTGACGGCAGCCCGCTAAATAAATTATTTGGGAAAACCGAGAAAAAACGGGCGTCTTCCTTTGATAAGGGTTGCGAGCATTCTACCATGGAAATAATGAATATCGATCGCTTTATTGCGCATCTTAGCTCCGTTTGAGCTCGTGTTTATTATGTGCTGTGTTTATTACGTGTTGTTCAGTACCTACTCTTATTGAAACACGCTGTAACAATGTACCTACCAACATAACTACTTAGAAATGACATTTGATGACGAAAACTAAGTTCCTTTAGCACGTGGTTGGTATACTTAGTGCTGTTGCGCAGCTGAAGGAAATACTTTTCCATAACAGTGCGAATTGGTGCGATTTATGACAATAACAATTTTACTGTATATAATGTACCTAATTGTAGGTAATTTATGTAATGTACGATGGTGTATTATTAATTACAATAAGATTAATATCAATGTTATTAACCCAATAAGTTATTTTCGCATTGCAATTCCGATTGAGTGCAGATAAATAATTTTGCACAAACGAAGCTTCATTTAAAGTGCATTGCAATCATTCAATTCTCGCAATCAAATACGCAATCGGAATAAAAAATTACATGTATCGTATATCGGATCATTTGGTTTGGCACCTGATTTTAGAATTGAATGGGAAAATTATCACAATGGCGACGACTTCAAGTTATGAATAGTTCTCACGGCTAAAATCTTAATCAAAACATTTTTATTATTTGTATATCTGTCCTATACAGTTAAATTTTTTTATTTATACACATTCTTTAAGATTAGACCATGATGAATACAATAATGGTGGTATACGGTACCTATACCCAACCCATAATAACTGCACTAAAAAGCCGAATGATTCAATGGGTATTAATAATACAGTTGCCAACCCACAGTTGGTCTTCATGTTAGCTTAAATCCCTCTTTTACCTAGTAAGCCCTAGAGGAGACCCGTGCGTAGCGGTGATGGGGTGTTACAATGGGACCTAATGATTAAACGTGTCAATATTTAACTTGGTAGCCAGAAGTCTTCAAATCTTTCAATAAGACTTAGCGACTGCTATCTCATTACATCAATAGGACCCAACGTTGAGAAACCTCATTTTACATGTCAATAATGATAACTTGATGTAAACTGATTGACTCTTTTTACCATATAATGGTTTCAAAATGTTAAAGCTTCAAAAATTTTACCACAACCATAGCGCGACTGCCTATGACTGTATACATTTTAAAATCAAACAATCAACAATCACACTCACACACTCACACACACACACGTACCTACATACTCTCACTCACTTCAATATAAAAACAAATAGGTAGTATTAATATCTACTTTTTGTTCTGGATAATTATTATTATTGATATTCGTAAGATATAAAAGAGCGGGACATCCTGGCACAAGTATTGTATTTACTTAAATGGATGTCCAAATAATGTATTACCAACTGTGTTACCTCTTTGATTGAATTAAATTATTTTCTATTTCTAACTTCACAGTCTCATATGAATATCATATTATATTATATTACAGCACTGTCAAACGGTGCCAGTTAAAAGTTTTGTTTTATCTTTATCCTTAAAACCCCAGGTTCAGTGGCTGGGACGTGCGATTAATTATTATCTTATACATTCTATCAGAAAGGGCTACTGTACCCTTTCTTTCACCGGAATTAACCTTAGTTGTATATTCGAGATTTAGACGGCAATAAGAAAGACATATAGGTGGGCTTACAGAGCGGCGGAGGGGAGAGTAGCAAATTGTCTCAGATTCACCCCCACTCGCGAAGGATTTTATTACATTCGTTAACACATATTAGATTAATGTGTAAATACTTTTAATTTGTATGGTAATTGTAAGGAGCTCAACATTTATGTAATAGGTGGGTACGCCTAGAGAACGAAATTATTAATTAAGTAACGACAGTACAATGATAACTCCTCTATAACTACTACTATTATACTAATAATATAAATAGGTATAGGCAGTAGGTAAGTTTATATACATGTAGGTACAGTAAGTAGGTATGTAGGCATATGTATCTTCGAAACTACTGATCCGATTGTAAAAATTCTTTCACTGGTAAAAGGCCACACTATTCACGAGTATGATAGGTCATATTTTATTTTTATTAATAGTAGAAACGAGAAAACTTCTATAGAAAACAAATCACACGCGGGCAGTGCCGCGGGCAAAGCCTAGCAAGTAATATAATAACAAATAAAATAGATATTTTTTTTATAACTCATTGTAATAGGTAACTTAAATATCTATTTTTAAAATCTACCACCTAATTCCACAAGATAATTTCTCAGGCCGTTACTTCGTTCTGTATCTGTGTATAATGTAAGTCATATTAAAGTCGGTGTTATCTCATGAGTATTTTGTTTCTGTTACAGAGTCCGGATGCCATTTTTAAGTCGTGGACGAAATGTGGCCCCACCCGGTCCCACCCCGCATACCTGTGCGGCAATCAATTTTATTCATCCCCACTCGACGCACGGCACCCTACCTGACGTATGTTACCCTCAAGTGAGCGCCATTACTATTATCGTCTGATATTAGACTTTTTTCTTCACAACTCCGACTCCGACGACTCCGTGGCGCGTTGGTGACGACTCAATGGCGCGTTGGTTAGTGACCCAGACCGACGAGGCGTGGGTCCCGAGTTCGATCCCCGGCCGGGGCAGACATTTGTTTGCAGATAAATATTTGTACTCGAGTCTTGGGTGTATTGTATTGTGT
>DWMR01000962.1:0-10558 GCA_018245355.1 Dalla costala | reverse complement strand
CATGCCTTCGAGAACTTTAGGGAGAACTCTAATCCATGCATGTTTCTTCACGGTGAAGGAAAACATCCCTTCACCGTTACAGCAGGTGACATTTAATTCCTTAAAACGCACATAACTTCAAAGTCATTGGTGCGTGCGTGCTATGCTACCACTGCACCCTAACCGGTGTTAGCACGAGGACAGTCACCTAATAATAATGTCCATTCCTAGATTAGAGAATTACAACCTGACGGTAACCCTGGTGAAAGAGGAGGACGGAGGAGAGTACGAAGTGAGGGCGGAGAACGAGTTTGGCAGCGTGTCTTCCAAGAGCACCGTCACAGTGCACAGTGAGTATAATGTCAGGACTAGGTCAACGCAAGTTGAAGTGACATAGATAAAAAATTTGAATTTTGTTACCTATAAACTGTAATAATTATTTATGTTTGATACAGTTAAATTTATTTCTGTAATGGAGAAAATTAATCATTGAACATTTGTGTCAAAAATTTAGATAAACTTGCAAATAATCTTTTTGATATCCCTTTGGACTTAAATTGATATAATTTTGGGTCACAATGTCAGACCTATATTTGACACCTAGCTCGTAGAAGTTCTAGACAAACCTTAGCGTTACTGTAACATCACAGATCCAGAAAACTCAAAAACCACAGAACACCTAAACACATCACACACTTGGTAAAGTATACAATCCCTACCATTAGAATTCACCAGTGAATTGGCGAAGCTGGGAGTTCCTATAGGTACAGTAGTAGTCTAGTAACTGTAACTTAATATAGTGACTAGTAGATGACTGCACTGCACGTTTTAATTTTTTTGTGATGTCCCATCCATGGACGACCGGTAGAAACTAGCCCTTAAATCCAAAGCATTCAATAGACAAGAATGCTCCTGTATGCACCATAAACATTATAGCACTTTTTCCACTCTGTCCTCATCTGACATTTTGTGACGTAATTTTTTGTCTTGTTTGACTCATTTAAATAAATCATATTGTTATCATATTTTCATTGTGTTTAATAGCAAAGGAAGTTCATTCGCGGTTCTCGAAACAAACGCTAGTCGAAAACGAAGTTGATGATGAGGCCAAGTCAAAGAAAAAGCCAGTTGAAGAGTCAGTAGACAGGGCAGAGAAAAAATCTGCAAAGAAAGGAAAGACGGAACCGGAAGTAATAGAAGAAAAATCTGTGGATGACACTGATGCCACCAAGCTTAAAAAACAGAAATCTGAAGATACTGAGAAACCAGCTACAGGTAAGATGTCAGTGACAGAACCGGAACAGGTGGAAGAAAAATCATTCTGGGATGATGTTGCTGAAGATGAAAAACCAAAGAAACCTAAAGTAAATGATGTTGATGATTCGGCAAGTAAGGCAAGAAAATCGGTTTCGGAACCTGAATCTGCTGAACAAAAGTCCATTTGGGATGAAAATCCGGAGGAACAGAGCAAAAAACCAGCCGTTGACAATATAAAAAGACAGCAGTCTATTGCCGAGGTCACTGATAGTAATGAAAATAAAAAAGGTACCATTGAAGATGTCGAGCAACCACCACCTACCAAAGCTAAGAAATCGATGACGGAGCCTGAAGTAGCTGAAGAGAAATCATTCTGGGATAATGAAGATGATGCTAAACCTAAGAAACAAATAGTAGATGAAACAGAGGCACCTGCGAGAAAAGCTAGAAAGTCTGTCACTGAACCAGAAATAGCTAAAAAGGTATCAATTGACGCTGAAATTAAATCTCCAAAACGCAAATCCATTAAGAAGGAGGTGATCAAAGAAGAACCCTTAAGTGCTGAAACTGAAGGTATAACATTATCTGCTTCTCGCTTATCTCCTCAAATCAGCAAACAGCTTTTAGGTTACGATACACTCACTATTTCACGCATAGTTTCGCATGTTTTTAACTTGTGTTTATAACATACCTAGTGTGATTTGTGTTTAGGCCGAGTTTTCGAAACAGTAACAACATTCAAGAAAAGCGACGATGGTTCCATTGTTGTGTCTAAAGTCAGCAGTACTCGATCACACGGCGCCATTATTACAGGTCAGTACAAAGCTTATCTCCTTCTCTTCCCAAATTCTAACTTCATTGGTCATCGTATATTCTAACTTTCATACGAAATTGCTTCTCAATACAAAAATATTAAAATTTATAACGCAAACAACCCATCGCATGCCTAATTAAATCTTTAATGGAAAATATCAAAAGTCAACATAATACTATTTTAACTGTTAGGTCCAGCCGAAACGCGCACTTTACACAAAATGACTTCATCCGCTGTGTATTACGATGACGATGACGAATACGACAGAAAGATTATTCAACCGAACAAACCTCATACGACGTCATTGGAAGTTGAAGAAATAGCCAGTCACAGCTACTTTCTTACCGATATGGGTCTTTATACGGTTCCCGATCACATAAGAAGAGGTACTTATGGAATTATTGAAGAACCGCAAACTGATTCCGAGGCAGAAAATAATTCTAGATTGGGCAAGCAATTCGGAAGTATATCGATCAAATCGGTCTCAGAAGATGACATGAGTTGGCACAACGATTCACTTTCTCGTGACATATCCATCGAAGATCTTTCTAAATCTATTTTCGAGATAGACGAAACCAGAAAGGTTTTCAGCAAAGACTCTTACGTGCGTCAATCTTCATTTAAGGAAGATTACTTCACGGACGAGGGCGAGGAAGAATCGGTCATACTAAAAGAAAAATCTGAAAGGGTCTTCGAAAACGACATTACAGAGAAGCTCATTCACATATCGAAGGAATTTGACGAAAAAGAATTTACGAAGGTTAAAGATAAGATGGATGACGTAAAAAACCGACTCTTAGAAGAGTTAGTTTTTGGGCCTGTTAAAAACATCGATAACATTACAAAGAACACATCCGAAACGACCCTAGAACGAAAGAGAAAACAAAATTTGGTTATCTTGGAGGAAGAGACCGGGGGAGACATAGAGGAACTGTTGAGACGAAGCCAGAGACAAAGGAGCATATTAGACGATATACTAAATCAAGAAGATGAAAAAGGTAATTCAAGTCAATAAATTATTCGAAAGGAAATAATAATTGATGCGCGCGGCTGAATTGGTTCATTCTGTAACGCTACCGTTTGCCAGCGTTTAACGTTCATGGTTGCTTTGAAATTGAATATAAAATGCTGCCGTCGATGTGTAACGAAGATCTGATACTTTCTTTTCCGCGTCGTCTGTCTGTTAACTTTTTCTGAAATTCAATATGCAACAAGATACAGGGGAAAGGTAATTATCAGATCGATTCACCGTACTCAGTCGGCATATCGCCATTGTTATTTTACTAATGTCTATCGTATGTCTGTTTTAGCACGCATGCGTAATAACATTCCCTTCTGGCATACTAATACTTGGGTCCCGCTGCGCCGGCGCTGCTGAGCCCATCTGTAGCCCTCGCAACGACGTCACAAAGGTAAATTTTATGTACCTTAGCATATCGCAGGCATGGCAAAACGCTTTTAATTGTTTGGTAGTAAGAACCTTTATCCCCTGACACAATGCAAACGGTACGTATTCACAAACCACAGGAACACAACTGCCTCTATCGTATACACAACATGGTAAGTGTATGAAAGGTTTTCTACAATAACTAGCTGTATATACCGCAAAGTGTAAGACGTAAATTATGTACATATCGATGGTGTTTGGTAAACTCCGCTTCAAAATAGCGCTTTGGCAAAAAGTTTTATTATGAATTTATTTATTTTTATGGATGTGTAAATTCGCTTTTATCTTTCTAAGATCTTCTTTGTTCAAATACCGGGTTATTAGCCTCTTCATTTCTTCCTTTTAAATACTTTAAAATCGATTAAAATTATATATTAGAATGAATTTTACATAGTTCATTTTTTTCCATTATTTAAAGGACCATATAAAACTATAATAAAGCAATTTCGCTATCTTCCATATTGTATATGCAAATCAATTTAGTACATATTAGTCTTGCGTTGTTCATTTCATCACAACTATTCGCTTAACGTTACAGCACCCCCCTCACTCAAGGAAAGCAGCATGAAGGACGGCAAAGTGTTCGAGTCGCTCCCCCTAGTGTACACTGTGGAAGTTTCTGGCACCCCCAAGCCCACCGTGAAGTGGCTGCACGACGGCAAGGAGGTGGCTTCCAACGCCAGGGTCCACATCGTCAACGAAGGCGACGTGTACAAGCTTATGATCGACAGTGTGGAGATGGCCGACGCCGGGAAATGGCAGTGCGAGATCAATAACAACCTCGGCAAGAATGTGCAGCAGGCTGAATTGAGTGTAACACGTGAGTATTGATTATAAAATCGAGAAAAGAACCAATTCCTTGAGCTTTATCTTTGCTTGATGAACCTACCTTTTCTGTACCACGAAAAGCGTTTAGCGTTCATTAAAGCTATTACAGTTATTACCCAAGGTTATTACAGTGGTGGTTATTACAATCGCTAGCCGTAAAGTTCTCGGTGCTCGGCACAAAGCACTATAAAATATTATCAATGAGGGTGTAAGTCCAACCCTAAGTAGCACAATAGCATGGGATTCGTCAAAAAAGGCGCAAAAAAGCCGCCCTCCCACAAGGCCGCGACATTGGCGACTCCTCTGGTGTTGCAAGTGTCCATAGGCGACGGGGACCACTAACCATCAGGTGGCTAATCTGCTTGTTCGTTAGGCTTATATAATTTTTAAATTAGGATTTGAGAGGTTAATGATTCTGATGAATATGCTATTCCACAGCGGTGGCAGAACTACGCAAGCCAATCTTCACGAGTCCACTGACGGCGCAGCGCGTGATGCAGCGCGAACCCGTGACCCTGAAGGCGGTATGCACGGCGGACCCCCTGCCGCACGTGGCCTGGCTGCTGAATGGCAATGAGTTCAGCCCCGATGCCACTATCACCACCAACGTGGAGACCAAAGACTTGGAACACGGCCTCAAGGAGTGCACCTTCACTCTGCACATACCGACTGGTGAGTGGCTTCCGATGAAACTGCTAGATAATTTGAAGGAATCTTTATTTCCACAACACGGAGTAAGTAGATAGTGCGGTCCGTGGGTATACTCAATACTTCACTGCCGTTGGGGATCACTATTTTGAACTTTTGTTACCTCTGCACACGATGCTCGCAGACGCTTGGCTAGTCCCGGGGATGAGTGTATTAATACCTACTCGTATGTATCTCGCCAGCACATCCCTGCACTAGGATTCCCAGTATTGCGGGCGGCAGACTCACAAAAATAACACAATTTAATGCCCAAGACCCGGGTACAAACATTTATCTGCCAAATAAGTGTCTGCCGGTCAATCAGGGACATTATCCCATGCCATGCTAACCCTTCCATTCCGAGAGGAGACCCGTGCTCAACAGTGGAACAATGAAGGGGTTGTGATGATGCTGATGATAATGCTTACACGGAGTCGTCAGTAGTTTTGCATTATTTTATCTTGTATAACCAAACGCCTATTGTAAGGTCGCCACTTGGACACGGGGCTGTACACGCTCCAGGCGAAGAACAAATACGGCGTTGGCGAGTGCTCGGCGCGACTCGACATCCTGCTGCGGCCCGAGGTGGAGCCGCTCAAGGACGTCAACGCGCAGCCCTACGAGGAAACCACCTTCTTCACCAAGATCATCGCCAACCCTATCGCCGAGGTCAAATGGTGAGTTACGTGCTCATCGTTATTGTGATTATCGCGTCTAGATTCTACTTCCTTCGTTCGGTTTCTTGTGTCGTGAGATAGTGTTAACTCATCACACGTCACTGTTATCGCTTCTGCCGCAGTCTGGCCGCTACTTCGTTGTCAGAGTGTTTAAATAGTGCTCTCTCTCATAGTAAAGCAGACGGGGCGGTGATATAGATGGTTTTGTTTAATAACGTAGATAATGTAGACATCCTATACTGCCCAAATTCAAACGTTAAATAATTCTTCAAGTACCAGTTATTCAGACACAATAGAAAATCAAGTGTGTCTGCCGTGATTCGCCGCTTGAGGGAAATAATGGGGTTGTGCAAAAATAACCTCCTTGTTTAGTCCTGTTGGTTTTTAATCATACCTTCGCTATTGCCTGCAGGAGCAAAGACGGCATCGTGATCGTGCCGTCGAAAAAGATCGACATCGTGGACGACGTCGGCAACGACCTATACAAGCTGACGGTGCACAACATTGGTGTCGACGACGCGGGCGTGTACACCGTCACGGCTAAGAACGAGGTCGGCGAAACGGCGCAGCAAGCCCGCCTCAGCGTGCACAGTGAGTGCTCCTCGAATATTCTCGAATGTTCTAGACTTGTTCTACAGGTTGGTGTGGGCGCCAATATTAGTGAAGACTCGCCCTGCGATCCAACATTATTCCGAGATTTACCCTGACGAACGCGCGAATATGAATTGGCCAATGTCGGGAGATAGAGAACGCATATGAATTACATCAAAGGAACTGTGTGAAAAGGTTCAAAGTGCATCGGTTGGCAGTGTAATGATGATTCGCACCAAATTGCATGCACGCGCCTCATCTTACAACTGGCAGGGTCACCATGTAAGAATGCAGCTTAGGAAGCAAGTAAAACGCTCGAATGTAGAACAAATACTGTTCATTTAAATAGAGTAACGGATTTATATAATGAGTGCTATTGCACGTATTGCTATTACGTAGTTACGACACTAATAGTACATACCTACACTAAAGCAGTTTTTTCAGTGTTACAACGTAGATGCACACCGGATTCTCACTCAACTCATCACACAAATCCCACAAATTCATCACACGACCTCTGTCACCAACTTCATCATTCCTATTTCTTCATAGCCGGCACACCAGTCTTCACGAAACCGCTTCAGAAGGAGTCGGTGAAGGACCAGGACGACTGTGTACTGAAGGTGCGCTGCGACGGTGTGCCCAAACCGGCCGTGCGCTGGTTCCGCGACGGCCAAGAGATTATTAACGACGATCGCCGCAAGATTACTACTGAGGTCGGCGGGCAAGTCGACAGCGAGCTGGAGATCAAAACCTTCAACGCTACTGATGCTGGCAAGGTGAGTCCGATAACCAGTTATAGATTCAGATGAAGCAACGGGGTAAAGCTTGCGGCGTATAAAGGACACAAGCCATTAGGCGCTCATTGTAGAATAAGGTATCTTTCCGAATGAGGAGGCCTAGAGCGTAGTTTAGTTTTGTTTAGTAAATGGGGAGGATTAGTGGCCATCCTCAGTACTAGGAGTTCTCCGGAGTACTGGGGAAGGCGGCTCGAAGGCATTCGACAAGTTTATACAAATTTGTGTGTAATGGTAATGCACTATTAGCAGAGTTTTTCCTGATGATGATGATTGAATCCAGGGGAGTCAGACAATATTTTTTTCATTGTCATCTTAGACCACAAATCAGAAGCAGAGAACGTGTTCAAATAATCTAAATTAATTTAATATATTAACAATCATTCCTCCCCCAGTACAAAGTGACAGCGACGAGCTTAGCGGGCGAGGCGGTGTGCGAAGCGCCCATCTCGCTGGTGCAGTCGTCACCGGGCTTCGTGCATAAGCTGGAGCGGCAGAAGGACGTTGATGAGGGAGAACCCTTGGAACTCAAGGCCAAGCTCGATGGAAGCCCCATCCCCACTGCTAAGTGGTAAGATTTCTTTGAAGTCTTCCGGTAAATAGTAAAGTGGTAGGTATTGTGGTAGCTCATAGTACTCATGTCGTCTTTCGATGGTAAAGAAGCTTACCGTCACAGTTTTATCCAACCAAAATGCATTATTGGTACACGAAATGTCTTGTATTTATTTTAAGAACCGTTAATCACGGTAGATCTAGAGGACTAGAGACTACAAGATCTAGTAGACTGCAAACTATTCAACGCAGTGGGTGAGACTCGCGATAGCTCGGTTGGAAATGACCGCCTACAGGACACTAAAAAGGGGCCGCGATACTAATGGACTTGGATTTCTAATTATTTTTACAAGGCTAAGTAAATGTAGCAAATTCTACAATATCCTCTGTGCCCCTTCAGGTTCAAGGATGGCGTGCCGCTCTCGCCCGACGATTCCCGCGTGCAGCAAACGGCATTACCGGACGGCACAATAAAGCTGCGCATCGAACACGCATCCCCAGCTGATTGCGGCGCCTACAAGCTCGTCATCTCCAACCCCAACGGCGACCACTCAGCCCTCTGCGCCGTGGCTGTCAACCGTGAGTGTTGTGACAGACCGACCGACGAAATAACCGTGCAGCTACGCATCAGGCGTGCGTTGTCACTTCGCTTGCCGACTGCGATACATACAAGCATTGCGCGACCGGATATATTTTCCTAGCACAATTCTTTGATTCTTTGATGCCGTGATCGGTTGCTTGATTGTTTAGAATGTTTTTACGCTGTCGCTAGATAGTTAGTTCAATCTGGAAAAGTAATATTGACCTAGAAGTGGAAGCAAATACCTATAAAATATGCAAAACGTCTTTAATTTTTTAATTTATGTCCCCAGCGACCCCCCGCAAGCCGTCGTTCAGCGAGGAGCTGCATGACACGAAGGCGGTGGTGGGACAGCCACTGCGGTTGGAGGCCAAGGTCATGGCCTTCCCTGCACCGGAGATCAAGTGGTTCAAGGATGGTGAGTCGATTCATGTTTCCCTGACAGCATATTCATCACTGTCAAAGGAAATAACACGGAATAGGTTTACGCTACACCTGTCGAGCCGCCAAGCTGTGGATACTAAGGGAATCTGTGCCTACCCCACGGTTAAGCTTTTTGGGTCCGTTTCTGAAATTTGCTTGGTCACGCGCGCTCAGTCAATGAACTTTTTCCACATCTATTACTTAGTTTAGTCTGGTATATAATTCAGTTTTTTCTTTTAATAAACTAACAGTACCTACTTCAAATGCCTTGCAGAATACTATGCGGAATACTATCTACCATGTATTCTGTTTAGCTCAAAAGAAGAGAAGTATTTAATTAGTAAGTAAGTTCTGTTAGTAAGTATTAGTAATCCAGTAGTCCAGTTAGTATTCGTTAGTAGGTATCCTAGTCGCAGCCGGTTTTACGCGTTGCTACCCCTGTATTAAGCTGTACTGTTCTGAACTGTTACTTATTTGTTAAATACTACTTGAATTAAAAAAATAAACCATTATTCCAGGGCTCCCGATCCGTCCGTCGCAAGCGATCAACTTCATCAACCAGCCGGGTGGGGTGATCGGGCTGAGCATCGACAGCTGCAAGCCGGAGGACGCGGGGGTGTACGCGCTCACCGTCGCCAACAAGCTGGGCGAGGTGGAGAGCAAGGCTCAGGTGGAGGTGGGGCTGAAGGAGCGCAAGCCCGGCTTCCTCGCCGAGCTCCAGCCGACCAAGGTCATCGAAGGGTTCCCGGTTAAGCTGGAGGTTAAGGTGCTCGGGCATCCGCCGCCGACTGTCAAATGGTGAGTCGAAACAAACCTTCAAGACCTAGCTGTAGCTATTTTTTGAACGATGTTCCTTATCGCACGCTATGTGCGGCACGGCAGAGGGAAGCTGCGCTGAGCAGTGTAACGCAGTGTAACGCAGTGTAACGCAGTGTAACGCAGTGTAACGCAGTGTAACGCAGTGTAACGCAGTGTAACGCAGCGTAACGCAGTGTAACGCAGTGTAACGCAGTGTAACGCAGTGTAACGTAGTGTAACGTTATGATATTGATGTTGATTTTTTTTTGTTCTTATAAAAAAATTAAAAAAATTTGATGAAAAAAAAAAAAAAAAAACAAGTCCTATGTTTCTTACTTATATTTTTATTATTAAGTAGTTAGTTAATTTAAGGTCTTTCATACAATGTTACTGCAGGCGAGAGCATAAGAAACTTCGTTCCTACCGGGAATCCCGAGATCCACACGTTTAACTTTTCTTTATTTTTGACGCTAACATTTCTTCGCCACATCTACAACTATAATCTTTACCAAGGCTGTACAACGTAATTTTTGACGATACAATTCCTTCCCCACAACAAAGTAATCTTTACCAAGGCTATACTTACAACGTTTTTTTTGATGCTACAATTCTTTCGCCACATCTACAACAAAGTATAATCTTAACCAAGGCTGTACAACGGTATTTTGACGCTACAATTCCTTCCCCACTTACAATAATTATAATCTGTTTACCAAGGCTGCATAACGGCAAGGAGATCGTGCCGGACGGCGATCGCGTGCGGCTGGTGTCGCAGCCGGACGGCACGCACGCGCTGCTGCTGAGCCGCGCGAGCGCCGCCGACGCCGGGAACTACACCGTGCGCGCGTTCAACGACAAGGGCGAGAGCGCCAGCCAGGCCGAGCTCACCATCGCCAGTGAGTCATGCGCTCCTAGTACATTACAATACAATACGCGCCCACGGTACGATCTGCACCGTCACGCACGTCACTTTTCCGCAGCTAAGGTCATTTACCCATACAATTTGGAGATGTCGTTAGCTCTAGCGTGAACAGCCCCTCTAGACAAAAATCTTTTCTGTTCACGCTAGTGCTAACGAAATCATCAAAATGTATGGTAATGACATTGACACATGGCGTGACCGCACGT
>DWMR01000961.1:0-10559 GCA_018245355.1 Dalla costala | reverse complement strand
AGGTAACGCCGCATGCGTCATGTTTTTTGGTGCGTGCAGCCGGCTCCATCGAATTATAAGACGTTGTCACGTCAAAAAAATTACAAACTTCATTATCACTGTTTGAGTATTTAGATAATTATAGTTTAATATCGTTACAACCGCAGCGATAATACGCATAGGTACCTACCACACCTACTAACAACACAATTCACGTTTATCGAATCGTCATTTTATTTTATTTTATCGCTTCGAATGGAGCTAAAAGAGCAAATTTCAAGCAAAAAGCAATTTGAAGCGAGCTCATTTTCCGGTGAGCGAAAACATCATCTGTAATCTCAGCGTTGTTTGAATTCTTCGAACGTTCATGAGAATAACCTAGAGCAAACAAGCCAAGCCAACGCAAGATATGAATCAAACGCCGCGTACCTACAAAGTTCTCGTCCAGCGAACGGGTTCGTTAATTGCGGCAAAGCGAGCGTTTTCCTCAACACACACGATATTATAAACAGTTACGCAAGCGCTTCGCACGAGGCGAGGCCCATAAATGGGACATTACGGCCACGTGGCCGCCAACCAGCGCGCCATGTAAACGCGCTATAGTCGTCCCGCGGGCCGAATTCAACGTAATACCTACAAATTAGAACACTATCCTCCTTTAAAGACGTTAAAGAGGACAGAGAGAGGCGGAGGCAGTGGGAGCTTAGCAAAGTTATAATGAATTTCACGAGCAATAAAACTTCCCTTTTGACTAACCCCTAGATATACATTCAAATAGGGTTGTCGGAGGGAATTGCCGAATTTACCCGAGATGTAAATTTAATACAGCGGAATTGTCACAAGAAAGCGTCGCTGAAATCCCGACGACATTTATACGAGCACCTTGCCATCGGATAATGGAATATCCGGAATCATTACGCCCGCTACCCTTTTATTTCCCACTTTCTTTCTAACTCTCACATCGTTGAAACTTAGTTATCGTTACAAAGAATGTAACCGAATTTTATCTTCAGGCAAATCAATACTGTATTCTGTAGTAGGACCTACCTTTTTTATAACAACCATACCATCTTACTAATACTTGTTTGATACGCCTTTGCAGCTAAACCATACAACCGATCTTCATAGAAATTGGTATACAGATAGTTTGATTCACGGAGAAGGCCATAAGATACTTTTAAACCCGAATGAGAACATCAGAAATTTTACGCGAACGAATAAACACCGTCCACCTGACGATAAGTTCCTATGGACACTATTCAATATTACGGGCGCTAAAATTTAAAAACATTTCCGCTGTCTCTTCCGGGTTACATTCATTACCAGGTCGTGAAAAAATCGTACACCGAGTTAATAAATGAATGTTCGAGATAATTTGTCGACATCCAACCCTGTCTGAGTGCGGCCGCCTGTTTGAACGGGTAGCGCGACATGACAAGTCCGGAACTCAGACAAAGACCAACTAACTTCCATTAAATCTTTTGCGACATAGGTTGTCGCAGTCGAAACGCGCAGCCTGCCCCCGCCCCACTCATCCCTGTGTAACAAGTTACGAAATTACAACGGAATCCTTCAGGTGTTCACGTCAATCAACGACAAATTAGAATTGCCAGTACCTTCCTACGTTCAAAACTGTCAATCAAGCGCAATCAGAGACAGACGTGGAAGGTATTGGTATGCACGTAGATAAATATTCCCTATACCTAAATTCCCTCAACATTCTAATTTTAAGCCCCTAACAATCTTATATATTAATAGCGCAAGCCGATTTTTGTCCCAGTATACATTACATATATAAATAGCGTAAGCCGATTTTTGTCCCAGTGATTAAGGGACGATAGCTGCACATAGAAACCATACAACCGACATTCATAGAATTTTGTAGAGATGGTTTGAGTGACGGAGAAACTCATAGGATAGGTACCTTAAAAAATAAACCTAACTTAACCTTATTTGTACTTTTGAAACTGAATATATTTTCTACAAATCCTGAGGGTATGGCAACTTCGTAAATATTAAGCGGACGAAATCGCGGCCATCAGCTAGTATAGAATAAACGCTCTTTGCTTAAAACAAGGTCATTACGTCTCACATAGCTCAATTTAGCTTTCAACCAAAATTTACTTGGGACCGTTTTCATTGTTAAAGCGGATTGTGTGGAATGCGACTGTTAAGCTTGCCACTTGTTAGAATCGATTATAAGCTATAAATTGTTGTCTAATTTTAAAACTTGTCTTTTTCAATAGTTCTTATAAATAAGATATTCAATATTCAACAGTGAACATCTAAATTCAACGTCTAAGTGAAGGCTCATATTCCCGAGAGGTTCTTAAAGTAGAACCTTTTTCGAGGTACACAAAAGTTGCTTCTATTCCGAAGGCTAGGTAAATGTTGAACTTAATAGAATTGAACAGCAGAGCCTACAGTGGGTCGCTGTATTATCTACTCCTTATCCGCTATACCTTTATCAAGACTACTAGCTATCCCACGCAGATTCGCTCGCATAAAATAAGACACCGAATAAGCTTTCAAGAGACACACACCACTCTTTCCGACTAAGCTCATTCAAATTCTGTTTTTATAATCAGATCAAATTCAGAATCACATGTCATACCACTATTGCACCCGTAACCCGTTGCCACGGAAAACCATGGAAATTGCGCCCGTAACGCCATCTATAGCGCTTATTGGATTAAAACGTGTTTTCCCGTGGGCATGTGATATTTTTCCCCGAAAAATGTAGTCTATGTCATTCTCCAACCCTTCAACTACCTCCATACCAAAAAACACATCGATTCGATACTCCGTTTTGACGTGAAAGAAGGACAAACAGACAAACACACTTTCGCATTTATAATATTGATATGAAAGGTACCTTACCTTCCTACTCGGGAGCTCTGGGGTTCAAATCCCAGGCAAACTATGACTTTTCTTAGTTAAGTGCGCATTAACGAAGTGAATATCAATAAGGGAAACATCGTGAGGGGAACCTACATACCTGAGAGTTCTCCATAATGTTCTCAATGACGTATTAGGTCTGCCAAACCGCACTTGGCCAGCGTGGTGGACTATGGCCTAAATCTTCTCATCCTGAGAGGAAACCCGTGGTAAGTAGTGGGTCGGTGATGGGTTGTGATGATGATGACGATGATCTACTAACTGGACTACACTATTCTAAGCTTGTCACAGATGTCTATGGGTGGCAGCGGTTGATGGGACAGTAAGCTCGTTTGCTACTCACATGATATAAAAAAAAACACATTAACAGTACGTTCATACTCGTATAGACCTAATCAATGTTCTTTTTTTCTCTGTGTGTAAACCCAGTTGGTAGAAAGTATTTATCCTATTCAAAGCTGGTCACCTAGTAATAAGTAGTGTTATGTGCTGGTCACATATGCTTTGCTATCCTTGACTGAGGTGGTCGCCTCTGTATGAGTATAACCGGCATCCACACTATTCCGACAGGAAAAGCATAGCATATAAAAGTCAAGCTTTAGGTAAAACTCTGGCTAATGAAAAAAAACACTCATGGGCGCCGTCCATTTAATTAAAACGAGTACACTGTATCGAGGCTTAATCAGCTTAGCAATGGTGCTGGCATTTGCTTAATTTTGTTATTACACCCGTTTCCATGGCAACCGCTAGCGACAAACCAAGGCGTTTTCTCAACTAATATTTACAATTTTGCATATGACCTTGCGATCGGGTTCCTAAAATCGTCGAAAATGTCGAAATGCTCAGGTGCGGGGTGGAATACTCGATTCTTTGAATATTGGATCCTGCTACGTCGTAGCAGCTACGATGTGTGGGTCTGACGGTGCATACGCCAAGTCCAGACACAAACGAATATGTAAAAGCTATTTATCATCGAGATAAAATATAGAGGAGCTAGTTAAATCATGAGCCGTGTTCCTTTTAGGTAACTTAAAGCAATCAGCCGCTGTAGCGCTGTAACAATAATAATAATACCGTCTAATCTATCATTCTAAACTGCAGCACTAGATTAGATACGACGGTGTAACTTTTTCGCGCCCAAAAGGTGAAAGACGAATGGTACATGTACCGTGGTTGAACGGGACACAAGTATGAATTGGGGTGACTGTTCTAGTACTTAAGTACATAGTATTTCGATGATTGTGTGCGAGTCATTGACAGTCGCGGGTGTTAGAAGCTGGGAATTCTCATGACGTCATGACCTCATAGTATGTAAGGATGAACAATTTTAAAAACCAAGCATAATTTTCATAGATTTATCATAGTGTCGCAGAAGGTATAGAAATAAATACAATACAATAATTTTATTGCACACCAAAATAAAATAACTTTCACACTTCTTCTTCAGCCCACATCAGTCCACTGCCTCTCCCAAGGCACGCCACTGAGCCCGATCTTCGGCTCTTCGCATCCATTTACTCCCATCGTTTTTTCACGCAATCTTAAAAATAGAAGAACTGAAACAGACGGTTTTGAGCATTTAAAGAGAAGAATTTTCCATTGCCCATCTTCGAAGACAAATTGGAAAGCGAATAACGTTTAAAGAGACTCATTTGTTTGCAGGTGCCAAATTCAAGTCAGTGGAGGATAAATATAAGAAAAGGGAATTGGCACGCAAGTTGTTGTTGAAGCGGCGGAATGTCGAGTACGTGTTGCAATACGGGAACGTGACGCCCTTCATGTGGTACAAGGGAAGGTACAGGTGCTTCTACTGCGCCGAGCCCATGAAGGACCCCGTCCTGTTACGAGAGCACACGGCCAAGGTGCACCAGTTCGCTAACCTGGAGTTAGTTGTGCACGACAGGACGAAAAACAACAGGAACAGAGACGCCGCCGTGAAGATTGACGTGACGGATATCTCGTGCAAGCTCTGCCCCCAGGCGGTGAACAGCTTGGAACAGCTGATCCATCACTTGATAATAGCTCACGACGCGGAATACGATGTGAGCGTGCCCAACTGCCTTCTCCCTTTCAAGTTGGACAGGGAGCATCCGTCCTGCCCCATCTGCGATCTGCAGTTCGTATTCTTCGAATATCTCCTGCGTCACGCGAACAAGCACCACCTGGCTCACGATTACATTTGCGATGTCTGCGGCACCAGCTTCCAGGGTGAGAATCATCTGAAGATGCACAACAGATACTATCACAGGGAGGGCGGCTACACGTGCGAGCACTGCGGCATCAGCCTTGCAACGTTGTCTAAAAAGAGCCTTCACGAGAAAAACGTTCACATGATCAACTTATCGACTTGCCCTCACTGCCCGGAGACGTTCAAGAGTCCTTACTTTAAGAAGCTCCACCTGGCTAACGTTCACGGCGTGGAGGAGCTGAAGATCAAATGCCCGTACTGCCCCAAGGTGTATCCCCAGGAGAGCATAATGTCTCGTCACATGAGACGCGTGCATCTCCGCGAGAAGAATGTCGAGTGCGAGGTCTGCGGCGACAAGTTCTTCGGGCCCTACGACGTGAAACTCCACATGCTGAAACACAACGGGGACAAGAAGTTCGTTTGCTCGGTTTGCGGGAAGAAGTTTTCCAAGAAGAGCAATCTGAACTCGCATTTCGTGATCCACACGGGAAATAGGATGTATTCGTGCAAGATTTGTAACAAGGACTTCGCGCATCGCCCCAATTTGAGGATGCATTTCAGGACGCGACATCCTGAGTACGAGCCGCGGTATGTTGTCGAGGAGAGTGCGGGGATCGTTGATGAGGTTGACGACTCGGAGATAGTTCAGATGGAGTTTGTTAGAGATGAAATCGAGGGGGCAGAGTTGACCGGACAATATGTTGATTGAGGCACTGAATGTCAGAATCACAGACTTAATCTATGACCAGTATACTAGGTAGAATAGGAAAATTATTGTCTCGTGAGATATGCGCCCCTGGTATTCCAGAAGTTAATAAGCTTCTACACATATCACTGCATAAGAATTAGTAAATCATACAGAAAACATCACAAACGATAAACCCGAGAATAAATTGTCTGTCAAACAATACGTCTGCTCCGGCCGGGAATCAAATTATAAATAAGGACATAAAACCATGGTCGATATTAAATAATACCACCATATAAAATATACTGTGTACAGGTTCTTTCATCTACCATCTTTCTTGATACCTTTTATATAACGCACCTTACTATGTCGTGTAAAAATTAGTTTGTACATATTTGTTAGTTGAAATAAAATGGTTAGAAAAGTTTTTAGTTGTTTTAAGAATTTAAAGCCTTCGACGAAAAATTTTTTGGATTTAGGTCAAATATTGACTCCTTATAAAATTTTATTTATGTCCTTGGGATTTTATAACTCGGTGTTCTGCTAACAACGAATTTATCCTGCAAATTTTGTTTACTCGTAACACACTTCTATACCCAATACTATCCACTTTAAAAGGCCCGCAAAGGCTAACCATTGGTACGATAACTTGGTACAATTTGTTAGCTCCATAGCAGATATTTTCACACTTTTTTATATCTGGGTAACCCGTTGCGTTGGTAGAGAATGCATTACAAATATTAAATTTAAAAACAGAAACATAAACGTTTGATCAATTTGATGTAATGCATGAAGTACTCTGGCCACCTCTAGGCTTTAACTTACCGCTTGAACTGTGCGAGGAAGAGTTAAAAACACCGTTGTGTTTTCCTTTCAGAAGAACCTAGGGGTGGCCAGGAGGAATCAGAACTGACGGTCGATAACGCACAGGACGCACAGATCGCACAGCCCTACAGAGAAGAGACTCCCGTAATTATAGAAACGCCGGTGGCCGTGAAAAAATCTCTCTCGGCGAAGGAAAAACGTAAGATCTTCCGAAGCAACATAGTCCAGGTCCTGACGAAGTCCACAGTCATGCCCTTCCGTTGGCTCAAGAGCTCCTACCGGTGCTTCTACTGCTATGACATATTCCAGGAGTCATCCGATTTGAAGAATCACCAGCAAGTCCACGCGGGCGATCAGATTAAAGAGCAAGCGTTGAGCAACTACTGGGAGCCGGTCGTCTACGTCGACATCTCGAATCTATCCTGTAAGCTCTGTCCCGAACCGGTGGCAGATCTGTACGACCTGATCGACCATCTGATCGCAGCTCACGACGTGGTGTACAACAAGGACGTAGGCATATGCATGGTCGCGTTCAAACTGGACAACTTCAACGTCAACTGCCTAGCTTGCGGGGCCAGCTTCTACACCTTCGGGCCGCTGCTGCATCACACGAACAAGGACCACAAGGGCACCTCCGCCATTCTCTGCGACGTGTGCGGGCAGCATTTTAAAGATGCGACCTTGCTGCGGCTTCACGTCAAAACCATTCACGAGAACACCGGCTTGCTGTGTCCGGAATGTGGCGAGAAGTTCGAGACCCGAGCCAAGCTGAAGACTCACCAGAAGAATCAGCACAACATGGATAGGAAGTACAAGTGCATGTTGTGCGCGCAGACTTTCCAGAGTCACTACAAGAGGTCCAGACACATGGCGTCGGAACACAAGAATCGGCAGGAGGTGAAGTGTCTGCATTGTCCGAAGACGTTCGTCTTTCGCAGCATGATGATGACCCATCTGCGCGACACTCACTTGAAGGTTCGCAATCACGTGTGCGGCGTTTGCGGGTGGAAGGCGTTTAACAGCAACCGCTTGAAGAACCACATGTACAAGCACAGCGGGGAGAAGAATTTTAAGTGTGACGCGTGCGATAAGGCGTTTACGACGAAGAAGATTATGAAGGCCCATTTTGCGAGGATGCACAAGACGGTGCCGCCGCTGATGCCTTTCGAGAATCCGTACGTGGGAACGCTAGGCTCTTAGATGCAAGAATGTTTAGTGATGTCCTTCCTTGACAGTTTCCGATTTGAACCAAGTCTAGGTAATTCCGGGGTAAAGAATCGGTATTCGGTTCGCCCAAGGCGATATCACCCTGACATTTCTGGCGAGAAACTTTTCAAGAAGAAGAACGTTTCAAGCGGCATCCGATATCTGGAAAATTAAAAAGAGCTCATAGATAGATATGTCAAGCCTGCCATTCCACATCCGGCCAGCGTGATTCTGACCTTGACTCATGTCTGGATGAGTCGTAAGTCCATCCAGGCTTTCTCAGTTGTGAGGAGAGACCCGTGACCCACAGTGCACCTAAGGGTTGCAGCTATATCCATCCATAATTTTAAGTTTTTAAAGGCTTTCCCTAATTGAGCACTGTAGAGTCCTAAAGTCTGAATCCATCAGTGTTTCGCTGTTTACACAAGCAGAATATGAGCTATGATCTCCATTCACAGAGCATTTTTTCCCATCGGTTATCAGAGTTTCAGCTTCAAGCGACGTGGTCAGCCCAGTGCCACTTCGCCTTGCTAATTCTGCGAGCGTATGGACTAGTTTTGCCTATGGATTTTATCGTTGCTTATTCGGTCTCGTAGCATTGCTCTCTACATAGCGACTTTAAGACCCTAGACCAACTAGGTACTGAGCTAATTTGTAGACAAATTGTTATCCGTTCTCTGCTCATAAGAATTGAATTCTACAAGTGAAATTTTTCTCGTTGGTCTTTGGTTAAGTTAATTAAATTGAATGGACATTTTAGGTTATTCGACAGAGTTAAAGGAATATATTCAAATCTTGCAAAATATTTGCAAAAAATTTTTTATCGACTGGTTTTTTAGTTAAATTTAAATACGATTAGAAAACTGATAAATTTTATTGTAAATATTGAAATAAACTTAATGAATTATGCTTTAGTATAGTGAAATATTTGTAAACTATTCGCAAGCACTTTACATATTTACAGATCTCCATGTTTACTCCTTTGTACATTCTTATACAATTATTAATTTATAATTAGGTAATTAGGTAAACAACTTTGAGAGCGGCTTGAATTTATCTTTTTACCTGTCATGTTCGATTGAATTTTAAACCTATGAAAATAACGATACGTGGTTTATGTTATGTAAGTACCTACCTATATTATGTTTGATTATGATTTTATGATTTAAAAATTATTTTAAAATCACCAACAATCTTCCAATAAAGTATAATTTATTTTAATTTATTGTTTTTATTATCATTCGGTTATTAAGAACAGGATAATTTTAAACCACGTTAATGTAGGTTTTAAAAAGATGTTTTTTTAAAGCATTTGTCTTTCTGCCAGTCTTATCATAGCTCGAATCCGTATGGTATTGGTATTTTGGTCTCACTGGATTTCGTCTAGACTTCAATATGTTTTTTTTTTAAATTATTACTCGTGATTAGCATTAGCTTGATTGCAATAACATGAATCAACTTAACGCGCCAAATTTACATAAAGGTTGGTTGTCATGCGGATGAATTTCATCATCTTACATCGACCCAGAACTGAAGGTTAGCTGAAGATCTGTACTTAATATCGCTGCAGGAATACGAACACAAACTGGCCTCACTCATCATCATCCTGCCATAATCCCATCGACTAGAAGCCGACACGATAACCTAATTCCATAGAAGATTTCGCAAACGCAAACACTTTCACACGGCAATTTCCTTACGGGAATCCAATCCACCTTGGGAATGATTCTGTGGTTTATTCTGCCGCGAACTGTACAGTGGACTTTTAGATCGTCACTTGAATGTGTTAAAGAAATAAAACTGTAAAGACAGCCGAGATGAATGATTACAATCCAAGATTAGAACAATGTCCAGGCAAAATCAGAGTAACAACTTATTACTAAGAAGAAATTTTACTTTCAGGAGACCCATCATCAGATGAAGACTCGACAGATTCGACGGACGATGAAGATTCGAAACTTAACGAATCGTTCGCCGACGAACATTTTCTCACTGGCATGACGAATTTACGGAGCACAGATAAAGCAAAGCAAGACATGACGAAGCAACAGAAACTGGAAGTGACGCGGCAGAATATAACACAAGTGCTGATCAATTCCACCGTCCACCCGTTTAAGTGGCTGAGGAGCATATACAGATGCTTTTACTGCTACGAAGAGTTTAAGGAAGCCAAGCAACTCCTGCCGCACTTTGGAAGCCATTGTAAAACGGAAGAGATCAACGTAGCCATGAGCAACTACTGGGAGACTGTGGTATATGTCGACGTGTCGACGATTTCCTGCAAGCTCTGCCCGAATAAAATCGAAAGCCTAGCGGAGTTAGTCGACCACTTGGTCGGCAACCATCAGATTCAGCTCAATAGGAAGGTCGCTCTAGGCATGGTCCCTTTCAAACTGGCTGAAAGCTCAGCGAAATGCCTCCAATGTGGCTACGTGTTCAGGAGCTTCGCACACCTATTCGTCCACACGGTCAGATCCCACAAGGCGTACTCCGTGGTCCACTGCAACATATGCGGGCAGCACTTCAAGTCGTCGAGGGACATGCATCACCATAAGAACAAGACTCATTCCAAGAAGGAGGTGAAGTGCACCGTTTGCGGGGTCATCATGGCGGTGACCAAGATGAAAGCACACTTGCAGAACTTCCACGGGAAAAAGTACGACTGCTTCTACTGTGCGGAGAAGTTTGTAACCCATTATCAGAGGGCGAGACACTTCATCGAAGTGCACAAGAGCAGGGAGAATCTCAGCTGCACGCACTGTCCCAGGACTTTTG
>DWMR01000960.1:0-10560 GCA_018245355.1 Dalla costala | reverse complement strand
CATAGGACTCAGCTCCTCTGAGGAATGCAGGTACTGTAATGAGGGCCAGGAGACACCTTTGCATCTCCTCCTCCAGTACAGCGCTCTGATGCACAAACGGAATGCTCATCGTTAGTTTTCCCTTTTTCTAGGATCAGAAGTGAATTTCCAGTTCATTGTCAATCGCGACATCCGCCGGCAGTTCTGGATAGTAGACAGGTCGTTCTGTGACCTTTACTCCTAACATAATGTCAGGAGCACACAGGAGTTCTAAACTTTTGGCAAAGTTTCTATGTACATACAACCTTTCGACCCATTGCAGGTCGTCCCGTGGGTCGTTTCTCCTTTTTGGCACATAAACAAGTCAATTATAGCCTCCGTTCCTAACACGAGGTTGTGGGGTGAGTTTTAAATAGCGCACATTTGATCTCCTTAATGCTTAGGTCAATTGGATTTTGGTACAGCTGTAGTGGCTATATTTTATTTATTGTTAAGAAGGCTGTTAGGAGAATATTTGGTGGCATCTTTAATATCAACAAATCTTTTTTATGGCTGCTATAAAAATGTAGAATGTCAAACATTAAATGGCACGAGAGTCAAATATCAATGGATATAAAAACTTTTAGTGTTAACTTGGATGCCATCTGTGATTATGGTATTTTCTATACTAATACTTTAATCTCGAACGATTTTGAAATTTTTATGTTTTACTAGCTGACTTTGCCAGCGAAAAATATCTTTTATACGTCAGATTCTTTAACTTTACATAAGTTTTATATTTATAAGCCGAATAAAATAAAACGACCACATAAATGTAAGGTGAAGCTTACAACAATACAACAGTGAAAACCGCACCCAAATCGGTTGAGCGGTTTATGAGATTAGCGCGCACAAACGCACAGACAAACAGACAATAATTCTAAAAATCATTATTTTGGGTTCTATTGCGTTAAAGGCACCTAATAATCGTTTTTCTCATATATATTCCATGTACAGACAGCGATCAGTTACAATTTTATTAGGTATATGTATAGATAAAGCGAATATCAGTTTATCGAGTGGATGTTTCAATTTCCAAGCAAACGGCCAGACAAGGTCGTTGTGAACGACCCTCTACACTGGCCCCGTATCGAGCCGCGGCGCTGGGCGATCGTGCAAATGTCTGGGGTGGAGCTTGACGCATGTGTATACAGTGGCATTCATATCTGGATCTATAGATCGAATGCACATACTGTAAAACAGGTAGAACAAGATAAACGCTTATTCAGGAATTTACTACGTCACTATACATACAGTAACGGTCGGTCCACACGGTGCGTTGTGGCGCCGCAGCGGCGCGACGAGTGTTGTGGCTAGATCGCTCCACCACTAATATATCCTTTCCGGACACATTTGTTTTGGCTCCGTACCCTAAGGTTGTCTGGAAGAATTCGCTTCTTAGCGATAAGACCGCTTTTTGTATATCATTGATTTCTTTGTTTTATGTCTTGTATGTTTTGTGTTTTGATGGTGTACAATAAAGTGTATTATCTATCTATCTATCTATCTATCTACTTGTATAAGGTAAGATGTTATTATGTGTCATTAGTATGTATGAAATTATTCTTAACTATCTTATTAGACGTTCATATTTGTACACCCTGCCTTACCTTCTCTTCTATTGTGTCCTCTACCCAAAGGTTGTCTGGAAGTGGCTTCTTAGCGATAGGACCGTTTTTTTTTTAAAAATATTATTATGTTTTTCTGTCATCTACCCAAAGGTTGTCTGGCAGAAATAGCTTCTTAGCGATAAGACCGCTTATTGTATATTACATGTTTTGTTTCATATCATGTATGTTTTGTGATTTGATGGTATACAATAAAGAATTATTTATTATAATACTTATATAAATAATAATTACATATATACGGAACGTTAACTTTCGGATTCAGAACCCTAAAAAATGTCGCTGACGTGGACTTTAAAAAGTTTCACGGCGCGTACAATCTTCGTCGCCATTTATAATAAAAGTGTCAGATACATCTACAGCTCTCTAGCACGGCAGGCAGGTGGTGATAAATAACCGGGCGTTGTCTAAAACTACTGATTTTTTAATCTCGTCCGCGGATTTAAATAAAAGCTGCATTTTCGGTATCACGATGTTCCAAGCGGCGGCGAGCAGTTGAGCGTGGAGTTTTATTCTATTCCAGTTTTTAGTCGCTCTATTATGTTTTTTAGCGGTTAATATCATGAAATTATGTGTGTGTAATGCATTTTTTATAGTCTGACTAGTCTTTCCCACCGAATTCACGGAACATGCGGAGCATTTGTTTTGCGGTTTTCTCATATTTTTATACTCTATTCTAACATTCTACGGGAGGATTTGAAAAACAATAGACCTTTTCCAAGGTTCAAATTATCTTTACACCAATTTTTCCAGATATGAATCTTATCATTATTTATTTAAATCATTAAACCAGGACAATCAATTTTATAATTATAATTTTCATAATAATTATATTGTATTTGCATCTTTGGATAGAACTTTAACTTTAAGCTGGTAAAAATATGATATAACTTTCCGAACAGGGTAAGTTAGTTTTATCATTAATTGGCTATTAATCGAATAGCGAAGCAATTATTTTGCTAGTACCTTTTTCACGATGAATTAGATCATTTTCCACTAAAATATTATATTATATGTGAATGTGACACAGTTAAACCCTAAAATGCTGCTTGCACAGATAAAAAGTTGCAGCCGAATAAAGCAACATAAAACAAAATAAAATGCTCGTAACACAAAACTCTTGCCCGCCCACGAGCCTTGTTTTTGTAACAGAACATCTACAGATAAGATGAAAAATTGCAGCCGAAATATATAGCAAATAAATAGCAAGTTGCCATTATAATAAAGCCAACATCTATAAGTTATATATCACTACACGAAACTCCGGCTCGCTCCCGAGGCTACCCGTTTTTGTGGTGACGGAACATCCACAGATAATATATTATATAGCGCCGTGAGCAAGAGGACGCGCGACATAGCGCTGGCTGAAATATGTGCGGAGATGCGCTTCCGGGAGATAAATACGGGGAACGCGGAATGGAGACTTTAAGTTACAGACTACTAAAAAAGACGCTTACACTAGGATCCCCCATGTCTGAGGAAATTAATGGTGACACAGTAGATTTTAGAGGGGGCAGACACATCGGTAACATTAAAGATTGTCCTAACTAGAATCTGATCTGGCATCTAAGAAATAAGATGGAAAATATACTCCGAAGGTTAGATTAAAGCAAGCAAAGATAGGTACGGTACATCCATACACTGCGTTACAGAAAGATGGGCTAGACGCAAATGCAAGTAAACACGAATTCACACAATTATAATTAAATTATCGTGCACATTTTAATAACCAAAACCAAGAATAGTGACTCGTACTCAGCTCTATGCGAACGAGATAACATATACATAACACTATTATTTTAGTAGGAACGCGGTACCTGTAGAAGCGAGCGACTACCCAAACCTGTGACACTGGTCATAGCGTGGTCACTTATCTTTCTTTTTTGATTTAATCTAAGCCCCAATGACATATCGCTTAGAAGTGATTCTGATGAAGTTTGCTTAAGAATCCTCCACCAATAACTTACCTCAAAAAAGCATTGAATTTGAAAGCCACAGACATACAAACAGACACGCAGATAAAGTCACCCATTTTATAACCTAATTCTTTGTACGAAATAAAGTTAATTACATTTAGCAGACAGGATAAACGCGTGATAAATTACAAAATGATCCGACAAAAGCACGGTCAACCGAATATGAATTTTCTCATTTCCAAAGCGTGGAATTAAATGGGCTAGACGAAATATTTCAATGTAATTTGCATATAAATCGAAGCCACGAACTTGAGCGCGATGCGTCTTTCGAGGAATCAAAGTATCAGCACGTTAGGAGCACAAAAGGGCGCGCGACGAAATCCCAGGTGGCTGGGATTAAGAGATATAATAGCTTGAAACAGAAATCTCCGGATTCGGCCCAACTTGGAACAATAGTCGCACTTTCGGCCACTTGTCAACTCGCGTAATCTCTCTTTACACTTAAAATCCCTCTCCGAACCGGGTTTAATCTGAAAGAACCAGTTCCAACAGGGTTATTGTTCGCGCCTCGGCGCTGTAAATAGTAGACGTTTTTTCCTGTCCCGCTAATAATAGGTTTTGTTTCAATTAGTACGGGACCCGACGTCGGATTCATTGTTAGAAAATACAATCGTAAAACCGGATGGCGGTACCTACACTCTACGGACCTCTGCATAAACTCTCATTAGAAACTAATCACGATTACGGTTTATTTTAAACTCGTTTGAACTTCTTTTCTGGCTTCTACGACCACTTAACTAGAAAGTTATGGAGTAAGTTAAACAAAGGATAATGCAGGGCTAATTCTAATTCTAGATAATAGATTTTGTAGCAGATAGGGAACGTTGTGCTATGCAGCTTTACAACCCTAGCTGATTACTTATTCGCGTTTGGCTTGGTATGCAAATTAGCTAAGGCAGAGTTTTTTGACCACAAATTCAGTGCGAAAACCCACCACAGTTCACTGCCGCGGCTGGTCGGTAGATCACCAAAATTACCTTCACGCCAAAAAAGATGTCAACTTTCGCATTTATAATATTAGGAGGATACAACAAACTTGACAGTATTGCTATCTAGCGAGGCAATGCTGCCAGCGTTCTGGGCACTATGCCGCATGGGGATGTTTTGGATTTCATATTCCATTTATAAGTAAGTATTGTAAGTTATTATGAATAAAGTATTTGCTCACAAACTTGACAGTTTCAAGTTAGTTCCCACCAGTCGCTACCAACTTGGATGACTTGGCTTTTGCCGCGCATTTGCGTATTCCTGATTGAGTATTCAAACGACTCGATGTTGTTATAACTTCACAGTGGATTTCTAGACCAAAGCAGACATTCGTTCGTCTTTTAAGGCACACATTTTCATGCATGTCCTAAAGTGGCCATACCAATCCATCCAAACATTATCATCAAAACCCGCACAGATTCCTCTCAGGATGAAAAGGGTTAAGCTATTCCACCACACTGGCCGAACGCAAATTAGCAGACTTTATACGACTAACATTATGGAGAACTTTTTGGCACACACGCAAAATGATTTCCTTCATCGAGAGCAGATGATATTCAACTACTTTTTTTATCTACTACCTAACTACTACTAACTACTTCTTTAGCCTGACGAACAGGCAGACGGGCCCATCTGAAGGTAAGTGGTCACCTATGGACATTTACAACACTAGAAGAATCGCCGATGTGTCGCCAGCCCTGAAGGAGAGGTATTTTTACGCCTCTTTTGAAGAACCCCATGTCGTAGTCCACTGAGAAAATCTCAGTCGGAAGTTCATCCTACAATATACGAGTGGCGGAAAAAATGCTTAAAGCACACATAACTTAGAAAAGTCATAGGTGGGCTTTGAACCCCAGACCGATTAGGATGCCGAAGTTTCAACCACTCGGCTATCAAGGCCTTAGTTCTTACTTCGGCTAAAGTTCAACAATTATGGCATAAAGAATATTTGAAGGTTACAAAACCCACTTACATTATGACAAAGCACCTTTCGTGGATTTGGATTGGAGTTCGAAACAGCCCGTTTGCCTGTTGCGGTCGATTTGCATAGCGTTGATTGATTATGCAAACGGAACGGCATCGCGGCAGTCCTTATAGTTCCACGGAGTGGAGCGCTAGTATTTTAAGCTTCACAGTTCAAGAAAAGAGATTATGCTATTCGGTTTTCTTTGCAGGAAATAGGTACGCTGTAAAGTTCTAGGTTTATCTCAGACAATACAAGTGTTTTAGATTCCATGGATTTGAATCGGTTTTTAAAGAGCATGAGAATAGGTATTCAGCGTTGAACAAGCTGAAGCTGTTTATCAAGGCATTATTAAAATAAAAATAATTTGGAAAAGTAAGGGTTACAGGGCCCAATATTTGAGCCAAGGATATAGGAGGCTACGAAAGCTTAACTACTCTAATTCCGCAATCAAATTAAACTCTCTTCAATTGCAACTGACTAAGGCTTGGCGACATACGCTCGAAATTCCCATTTGGAATATCTATTCGAAATTTGAATTATGGAACGACCCCGAGACAATTTCGGACGGAAAGCTGTGTGTGTGACAGCCTTATAGAATTTGTGTGGATTAACTTCGTTCGAAATCACGGATCGTTCACGAACTTTTTCGAGTAATTTCGAACCAGGAACGCGTAAGAGACAATTTCGAACGAAACGCTGTGATGAGTGAGATTTTGTATGGTTTAGCTGGGTTCTGAATCCCGAATCGTACTCGAAATCAAATTCCGAAAATTCCGAATTATTCGAATCGAAATTCCGCAGTGAACTTCCGAATGTATGTGACCGAGTGTAAAGAGCCCAGCCACCGAGAGAACTAAAATAAAGTCCACAACAGTCCAGTCCGACACATTAGCATATCGCAGATTGATTATTCAATCGCGGCTGTCACTGGCCGCGCGTCCCTGATTCCTATGCTAATGCCAATTATAATTCCGCACTCCATCTTCGCACTGAACAGAGCGCTAGACCCACCATTTCATGTTTTATTTACTCGAAATACCTGCACTACAAACGTTATACAAACACAGCAGTTGTTAAAGAAAACTTATAAACAAACAAACGAATACAACCGTCAGATGCATGCAAAAGCCTTCATTTTAAATTGTTACACTATTTATGGCCAGCCAGACTAGTTATAATATAACTCTTCTGGCTGACAGTTATCAGTAAAATAACAGTTATAAATAACAAATTGGGTGCGCACGGTGTATTTGGCTGTTACACGAAACCTTGCCAACCAATTTTCTATGAGAAGAAGTTGGCTGCAAAACTGCATCCTACACACAACCTAAACGTTTTCTTATGCTGCTGTAATTACTTCGTGTGTACAATCAAGAGTGATGGACCGATCAAATTAAGTCTGAAGTGGGCGGTCCCTTGCAAGAGTGTACCAGGCATTCCTCAAACAGGGAGAAGTGGCAATGCTCGTGAGGCGACTAACATCTGCCCCAAACACAGTCACAACATGACCACGACCATGATGACTACAACCGCTCTACCAAGAGCGTAACAACGAAGAAGAAGAAGTCAATAAAGAGTATTCTATCAATCTAAGTTTTTACAAAATGTGAAGTTATTGCTTAAACGGTAATCTGTACTAAGTCTTTCAAATTCGACGCCAATTCGTTGAAAGGATCCCGGAACGTACCAGCACATTACGGTAATGGCTGGGGATAGGACCCCCGCGGAACACAAATTAATAGTGGGCGACACCTGCATCCCTCCCCAACTTCCTTTCTTCCGCAATAATGAAATAGAATCAACGACGGTATCAATTATTCTGTATCCGTATTGGTACTATCTGTTACCGCCTTGTTTGTCTCGGCTGTTTCTTAATAACACTAGACGGGGAATTGTCATGACAATAAGATTCAATTCAAGCTTTTGAAATGAATGATTCTCCCTGCCTTTATCCGTTTAATTGGGATCGGTACAACATTTTGTATTTGTGTTGCCTCTTCTAAATTCTCCTTAGAAATGCTTGGCTGCAACGCCAGAAGTAGTTTCGTTGTTATTCTTAGTTCTCAATAAGTAATTTGGTAGTATCGTATGACGCTCCTATCAAATGTATAAGTACCTACTATACTATATTGACACAATAACAATAAAGTGCACATATTTTACGAAGCATTTCCAAGACATATTATATCATCGATAAAGTTTATTCTACCACTCCGACGTCTCTCATAAATACGAATACCGAACCACAATACTCATTTCATTCCGAATCATTACCAGTTTGATTCGGCAAATCCGAAGTTTCATTCGCGAGACCCCCAAATCCTCGGATTTATCTCAAGTTGGGGTTGAGAATTTGAAAGTATCTTTGAATCCATATCCTTATTTATAATAATGTTGTTATTTTGTATCTGTTAGCTCAAGGATAAACTTAAAATGCGTGATGAGATGAGGTAGCAATGATAGTGAACACAAGGTAAATAAACATGGACAGATTAGGAACATAAAATCTGGCTACATTCGAACTGAGACATTATATTCGAGGCATCATTGTGCAATTAAAAAAACAACAAACCGCGAATTTAGCTATCGATGTGTTTGTAACCCTTGTCAACCTGTAAACAAAACTTCATCTTTATATACATCTCATATTCTCCTACAATTTCTATTAGATAATCGGCTAGATTAAGTCAAGACAAAAACCACCAACGTTTACATCTTTGGATAACGTCTACAAACTGTCGTCGATAAAACAAGAAAAACAATGTATTATTAATAATCCATTTTCAAATTCGACTCGTCCCCCATCTGCAGCTTACTCAAATACCAATCCAGTTTCGAACGCTTTGATTCTCAAGGAACTCCGCCCAATCAACGACTTCCAATATTGCTTGACGCTTTTTTTCAATCACTCGCCAGACTGCTGGAAAATGGCCGCTTCATGAAAAATGTATGTCCGGTCCCCCGCTCTCGGCCTTTTTATTCCCCAAAGGCGCATAACAAGCTGAATAACATTAGTTTATGGGCAACGCTTCAAGTGCACTAAAACGCTTCCGCAACTTTGGCGCTTCCTGACGGATCTGTGGCCACCAGTATCATAAAGCCCAATAAAATATCTACGCGTACCCGTTATGCGATTGCCAGAGGGTATAAACATTTATGAGAAATATTTTCGCTTTTGGAAAACGTTTTGGTTAGAGAAAAATATGTAAATTTTTTAACCATTGACCGGAGTAAATTGGAAATAAAATTTTTGTTTTCGGTTTAACAATACCGTTCTATCATTCTGCGACTTCATACGATTTAAAGACAATAATGACGCAAATGAAAAAGTTTAACGTGAACAATTCACGGAAGTAGTAGGTATAACGTAAGTTTTTATTAGGTACTTCCGTGGAGTAAGCAATTCAAGCTGTGTCTTAAGAACAGATAATCAAAAACACAGAGATTAAAAAAAATAACAATCGAGCTAACGCAAACAGCCTTTCTTTGATACGTGGAAAAGGAACGTTCGAGAACTTTAATCATACATCAGCCTTTATGGCCAAAGAGCGTGGCGAAAATGAAAAATAGATTGGCCCGTTCCCTTTTCCAAAATAATGGACTGGCCGCCGACTCTCTCCCCGAGTCGTTAGCGAAACTCGAAACTTATCGAACAGCATTCGGCGCAAATTTCCGAATGATTAATGCGTGTTCCATTTACGAATTTCTTGTTTCGGTACACCTTAATATCCCATCATTTTCTTTTTTCTAATTATTTCTTTTTAACACACCCCCACCATTACAAAGCTCCTTTTCTGCTGAAAGCTTTACCGATACCACTACTTTCATTCTTTTGCAAAATTGTGTTACCGATTTACCTTTGTTCGCATTTAAAATAACGAGCTAAGCCAGTATCACGTGGAAATGGGAATTGGAAATGGCATATCGGGTTATTTTAGTGAGTGAAGAGAGTGAAATAGCATTATTTAAGAGTGAATGCGATTCCGAAGCCTTTTCCCCAATAGCTTAGTGGACTATCACACGAAAATATGAATAAATGATAGATACTGATGAATAAGAATTCAACCAGCAAATACAATCTACAGAAATACCAAGTGTATTTATTGAAGGTAAAAACCGTCAAAATCAATCAAAGGCAAACCCTGTCGAAATATTTCTTCAATTTTTCGATTCAAAATGACACCAATGTGGAGCTATAAATATTGAAATAGTATGATTGCGAATGTGAGTGAATCGCGTAGTTCGACGAATTCCAATTTTAGTTAGGGAGAAAACTGATTTTTCAAATTGGAGGTAAATTTTGAAGTTCAAAATTCCATCAAACTTGGTTTCCATCCAAAACTTTTTGAAATTGAAATTCGTGTTGTTTTGTTTCACGTGTGCATTTCACACATCCTTGACATTCTTAACAAGTGTCATAATAATACGAGGAATTGCTTCATTTGATTGCCTTACACTGTCACCATCAAAAAAATATCAACAAATCATGAAATTTCCTTTTTTAAGGATTATTTTTTAATAATAAAATAAATTGTAGCGAAGGTGATGGATTTTAATTATGCCAGACATAATCAGAAACAAACAACATTATTGAGAAGCAGATAGCCAAAAAGCTGTTCGGTTTAAAACGAATTAAAACGTGCACAGATTAAAAATAGTTTGTATGCCAATAGCGTACAGCGAACCACTAGTGCGCGTTTACTTCGGATTTGAATACGGAACAAGGGGCGTAGATATTGGTATTGTTTGAATAGCCCAGTTCAATTAACAAAATACCGTTAGGTGTGTTATGCCAGTGACAGGTAATAATAGACAGCGCTGAGTGTCGTGTCACGAGTACCATGAAATTGATATTTTGAATTCCTAAAATAGACGACGGGGCTTTACCAGCGTAAAAATTGTCTATCCCACAAAAAGTTGCCTATGACTCTTCGATCGATCGATCGGCCGAATAGTAATCGTAAAATATTTTTGACATTGATTC
>DWMR01000959.1:0-10563 GCA_018245355.1 Dalla costala | reverse complement strand
CTATCGATCGGAAGCTTCGCCGGCAAGCACATGTAAAGAAGAAACTGCCAATCTCCTATTGCTGTGCCTTAACAAGGTGCATGTGTTAACATTGTTATAATAGATATAGTGTGACATGTGTATTGCAATATTAATAATAAAGAATAAAGAAACATGGAGAATTAGTAATTCATTGCAAAAAAAATTATTGGCTGCTCGGAAGGATAACATTTTTTTTTTTAAATCTGACTTCAAAACTATAAAGTAATAAATAATAATCATTTTGTTTATACACGTATTTTGAAGTCAGTCAGCGCATTATATAATAGATTAAGTACTTTGTAGACAGCGAAAATGTATAGGTAGATCCGACTACTTTTAACGTGCCCTCCGAAGCACGGAAGCACTCGTGAAATGTTGCCACTAGTGGCTTCTTTCATTGTTACATGTATGTTACTTGTCCGCCTGACTTTATAATATTACGTGTAGGTTTAAACAAAATTATTATTATTTATAACTTTGTAGTTTTGAAGTCGGTATTATTATTTTTTATTTGTTATTGTATTTACAATTTGTGTGTGTTCAAAGCAAATGCACAAGTCACTATAAAAAAAAAACCCAAATTGCTCCAAGTGTGCCTATAAAATTTGAAGAGTTCCCTCGATTTCTTCAGGTTCAGATCCTGACTTGATCACCAAGGGACTACTCGTAAAGTATACCTTTTCAAACAAAAGAAGAATCATCAAAATCGGTTCATAAACAAATAAGTTATGCCCGTACACATATAAAAAAATTATATACAGTCGAATTAAGAACCTCCTCCTTTTTTGAAGTCTGTTAAAAACAAACTATAAACTGGTTGGGGCTGTACCAGACAAAGCAATGTAAGGATACCTACTCAGAGACATTGTTTCTTCGCCCTGGTATGTAAGAAACGAATAGTCGTTTCTGACTCTGTCTCTGAGTAGGTATCCTAGGGGTAATGGATCTGGAGGTATGGATCTATATCCATAGAGAACTTAAAATGGATTTAATGACCACCATGATAAAAAAAATATACAGAAGCAGATGAACAGCGGGTTCAGCGTCACGTGAAAGTCGATATCACGACGCCAGTAAGACTCAAGAGGACAAAGCCTTAAGAGCTAGTATGACTCAAACCGTGTGTAGTATAGGACTCACTCACTATCAGTTAAGTGCTAGTGACAAATATAGGTAGTGTATGGTACTATAATAATAAGTTCACGTGAATAGTGTCCAACCCCTTAATAGACACTGATTGGTTAAACGACTTGTTGGGACATAATAGTTCGTAGTTTAGTAGTTCAGGTCAAAGTAACATTTCTTATTAGTATTTAGGCTAGATTGTAATAGTTTAGTAAGTTAAATAGTGTTATAACCTTACTTATTAAAAAGTCAAACGAATTAAACAAATATATATATCAACCGGTGTTTTATTCATTTTCTTTTATTCCATAAAATAAAAATTTGTAACCGATTTCAAAATTGGCAGAGTTATCGACTTTTGTGTGCGTACCTATGTCACACGATATCTTCGCCGAATGTGAACTGATTTTAATTTATCATTTTTTAATTAATAGTTAAGGTAATAGGTTCGATATGGCGGCCTGACTTCTAAATATTGCGTAATAAACAAAATTATTTTACTGTTACTTTATAGTTATAAAGTCGGTTTTATGTAGGTAGCTTTTTAAAGCTCAAGGAAGTCCATGTTGCGTGGTACCAATGTTAGTGGTGTCTTAGAATACTTACTTTAAATTAGTACCGTTTAACTTGAGACATAGAAGTTCAATTTGGTTCAATCCAACACGCAAGCATTTGCTTCGAGTTAATAAAAGATTTCAATTGAAGGTATTAAGTATTAAGAAGCATATAAGCTACTGTTGTGTTAAGTAGGTACTTGTTAAGTATGAAAGGAAATCTCAATTGTTTATTAGGTACCTACATTATGGGCAAGGCATTATCTGAATAGTTATAACTAGGTACTTTAGCACGTTTCACTACGTTTTTTTTTATCACATAGGACCTCCTTATGGTTAGTGGTCACCGTCGCCTTACGTTTAACATTCTTCTTGAAGCGCTCCATGTCGTAGTTGTGTAGAATTTCCAGAAAAGGCTAAGCACTTTCCACGACTTTTTTTCTACGACTCCGTGGCGCGTTGGTAAGTGACCCTGACTGATAAGCTGTGGGTCCTGGGTTCGATCCCTGGCCGGGGCATACATTTATTTTGCAGATAAATATTTGTACTGGGCGTTGTCTTGGACGTTTCATTGTTTTGTTTTATATCTCGGTCCGCTACCCAGAACACAGGAAATCCTGGGGCGAGCGTTCATTTTATTTATAAATAGAATGTTATTGAGAAATAGAATGGCTCCATTCTTTCCAGGAATTTTTCAATACTGGACGGTGTTTTCTTTTTGTTTTTGTCCACCGGTCGGCGCCGCCATTCCTGCCTGCTCACTACCCACACCCCCATCAATGAAATAAATATTTGTTAACAGGAGTCTGATGCCTCGAATCCAAGTCCTCATAAAAAGCTGACTTTCATAAACAAGCTTTTCAAGTCAAGAGCTAAGAACAATTCCGACGAAGCTACTATCAAATCAGTGTATAACCATCAAGAATTAACAGTGGTAAGTAAAATTTTGTTAAAGGTGTAAGTATACTTTGGTGACAAATAATATTTCAAATGAGGCGACTACTACTACAATAAAGAAGTACACATTCAATAAATAAACTAGGAAATAATACAGGTTTACGAAGTAAGCAATATACATTATATATAAATAGATAGGAATTATAGTATAAATAAGTAAATAAAGGAAGTATAAATTATGTTGGAAATCAGAAGAGGCTTAGGAAACGTTATATACTTGTAAAAGAATAGTTGGTAGTAGAATAAAAGGCATTTTATAATATTTTTTATTAACATTAAAAAATTATAAAAACCATTTGCTTTATATTTGCATCACCAGTGAAGCAAATATAAATATTTGCTTCACTGGTGATGGAAAACAGCATTATGGAAATGTATTATGCCAAACAGCGCGTATCCATCAACACCGTCACCGAGAAACGAGGTTGTTTCCGCCCGAGTTCGGATCGACCGATCGGCTGTCCACCCCGTCGAGACTGTCGGCGCCAGCGTGGTGGACGAGCTCAAACATGTTTTGTATTGCCGGCACTTCGGCCCGTCACAATTTCGATTTGATTTCTAGCGGTAGCGCCGAACTATTCACAATCTCGGCGGCAATAACGGACGTGGGGTGGACGGGTTAATGTATTGCGACTTCGGCGATGTCATGTCGATCTCGGTGACGGCGGTCGTGGACCTTTAGTCTAGACAGGTGAAGTCAGCTAACTTGGCCCACGTGTTGGTTTTTGCCCTAAACTGGTGTCATCCTGAGATTAGACTTCCTAAGTAACTGGTGATAAGTTAATCGTTATCAGATGAAATTTGACCATGATTCTATTCATGACAGCTTTGAAAAGCATGCAAGTTATAAAATCCACATTTTACTCTTCCAATGATTTTGTAGAATGAAGAGGACCATTTTTCTGTTGAGTCCATCGAAAAGCCAATATTGAAAGGTATCTGCAAACCCAAGAAGCGGACCCTGTCATTTTTCGACAAGACCCGCCTTCAGAAGAAGTATCCGTGCTGGGCCAAAATAGAACCAGCCCAAGATAAGCATCGAGAGTATTTCGAAAGGGTAAATAAATAAATAAATAAATAAGGTTAATAATAGGGTTAAGTAAATAATGTCAAATTTAATTTTTAATATCCTTGTCCATACACTTTTTCGTCTTATTGATGTTATATCGATCAGAGTTAATAATTTACAGAATTCAAAAATGCAAAACGAAGAAGTCAAATCTGAAGTAACTTCTTTCGAAAATTTTCTGGGTGTTCCTTCACCCAAACCCACTGTGACTTTGAATGCAAATAAGGATGAAATTCTTGAGGAGTTTGATCCACTGTGGTCTGATGAAGCTAAAAAGATGGAATCGCTGGTCGTTGCCGTTCCTGTGGATACACCGAAGATACCAGCGAAGCCACTCAAGTACAAGGTAGTTTTATGAACTTACTAAAATTGGATTAGATTTGAGAGAGGGACGAAGATAAGTCTGCTTTTACTTATTGATACATTCTACTGACTTTTAATACTCCTAGGTAATGAATGAGAAAGTGATGCTTGGTGAAAACATGGGTATTATCAAGATACCTGAGCTTAAGGTGGCGACTATGGAGTCTATAAAAGAAAATGATTTTCTTGAAGAAGAACAGGTATAATCTTTGTAGCTAATGGATATGTGAAATGCGGTCAGAGGGTCGATTATATGTCAACTTTATTGAATGTATAGAATATTATATTTATAAATATCGATTTCATTGATATAAACATACATTTTTAATGGTTCACTTTATGTTTCAGGTCATTGCGGAAGTAAAGAATGAACAGCTCCCCGTTAAAGCTAGTGTAACCTATGAAGGTTTGGAGGGTGTTTTTGCTCGGCCAGTGGTGCTTGATAATGGGGATGCTATAAAAGAGGTTTGAGCATAAATCATAGGCATAAATGATTCACTTTCAATACCAGATAAATTTATTAGTACCTACATGTTTTTGTACTACTTATGTTATTTTTATAGGGTGTATTTCCGATTGTCGCCTTTCAAAATATACGTGCCCCCGGACCACAGGACATCGCCAGTGCGTCTTACAGTGAGCAGCAACCGCTGCTTTTTCAGTCGCTCGAAGACCCGTGGAACATCCTGTTTGGAGATTACCAAGTACGTTTTAGTATCATAACAAATGAGCCAAACAGCTCGTTGTAGCTTTTTGCTTTCGATCACTTCTTCCAAATCTTTTCTTCTAACCAAGAATTTTGTTTAAGCATTCAAGTGTTTTATACTACAACGGTAATTTTTCAAACCAATTTTAACGATTTGAACATATTCAAATACAAGAACAATGTAATAAAGACAAGACATATGGAAAACTTCTATGGAAAAGTTACTCTCTGCTTGGGGAGTATCGTAACATTTGTTTTAGGAGGCGAAACAAGAAGAAATAAATGAGTTGACTGGAGCATCCAAGGCAGATTTGACTGATTCGCAGAACATTAAACAAGAGTTAGGGGTGACCAATGAACTTGGTATTTTACTCTACCAGGTTAAATTGCATTAAGATTTCAAATAATTTTAAATCACTGTTTTTCATTAGTCACATCATAGATAAAAGCTTTTAAATGACAGTTATGTTATACGAGTATGTCAAGGAATGCAACTAGAAAAATTATAAATGATGTTATTACTACAGCTACTACAGTTATTACTACTAGCGTAAAGGTCGTTTTTCCATACAACTTTTCATCCCGGATTCAAACCCCATAGGGGATGGTATTTATAATAAAAAAAGAGTTGATATCTTCTACATCTACATCAAATCTTACTACATCAAGGTTTTTCATAACAAACATACATACTTTCACATTTATAATATATAATAGTAGGATGTAGTAGAATGGTACAATGCGGTGTACGTTAGCTGTAATGCAAGTTGATTTTAACATTGATTTTGTTTTTCTTCTTCTTCTCATCTTCTTATTTCTTCCGTCTACTGCAGAACAACAGCTTACTTAATAATTATTTATTTACCTACGTCTAGCTAGATTTAAGTGTAAAGTAGCGTTTTGTATCGTTACTTAATTTTTTAGCCCATGAATGACGAGGAGAGAGCTCACCGTCAAATGATTGCTGATTTCTTTGCTGAGAAAGCACGCGCCCTTGAGGAAGAAGATATCGCCAACTACTCAAACAACATTGAAATAAGCAAGATTGAGGTTCAACCAGGCGACATAAAGCGATACCATAAAAGTCTTGAGAACCACAATGACTCAGACATTCATGAAGTTGTCTTGTCGACTGTGGAAACTGCTCTGAATTTCATCGGGAAGCTTGAAAAGGAGCGCGAGCATAAAAAGAAACTCGGTTTCCTTCCCGATTTGATCGACAAATGCCTAAAAAGCAAGGTGAGGTCATTTTCATAGGATTTATCTTTGCAAATACTTTGCGGCAAATGCTTTAAAGATCACAGCACAAAATGCAAACTATAGCAAAACATTACTTAAGAATAATAATTACAATATAAAAAATACCGTAATTTATAGATTTTTTTAAATTAATTTATTACACGACTGCCCAAAAAAGCAGTGTAATGTTTCTAGGGTTTATGCATGTATGTGAGTTTCTTTATTTCACCATAACTTCTATATGCCTAAACATAATTGGATGTATGGGATATCATTACAATCCTTACATCGTCCCGATTGCTTATTACGTATTATTATTTGACGTATTATTTAGTTTTTAATTCGTTCAAATAATTTTCAAATGTGAAAAAGAAAATTTCCTTCAATTATTACATTATGGGCATCAAGTTAAAGAGCTTTAAGAGCACATTCCAAAACTATATAATTTATTTATTTATTTATTTATTTACTCTTTATTGCAAGCCTTATTAACTAGGGATTACAATGCATACAACCAACAACTACTACGTTTATATGATAAACCAACGATTTAATCAGACCTTAGTAAGACTGTGCTTAACAAAACAACAAATAACAACAACACTACAAACAACAGTTTTCTTTTCCCATACAAGCTGTTCCTATGTCACTGTCAAACATTTGATGGTCGTCCCGTCGGTACGGTAGACTCGGGTCCCTTCAAATTAAAGGACGTATTAAAATATTATTATGAGTTTCGACTCGACAACATAATATCCACAATATTCGGGATATAGCGTATTTAGATTTTAACAGTGAGTGTTTGTAAGTATCTTGACCTTAATTTTCAAATTTGAATCTTGTTTTAAAGGCCCAAAGAGAGAAGGAAAAGGAAGCGGAGGAAAAAAAGAAGAAGGAAAAACAGGAGAAGAAGAAGGGGCCGCGAAAGACCAAGATGTGGCTGGTGTTTAACAGGCTGAGTAAGGAGAAAGTAATCGTCTGTGCTCCAGCTGACTTCTATGATTCGGAGTAAATCCCATATTAAACATGGGTGTATTTTTTCCTGCTTTTCTTCACAGTGTCGTCTGTTATGTGTGTGCTTTTGGACATGCCACCAGATTCCGTAGTAACACGCATTTTAAATCAAATTTGATTAGTACCAAATGTGATATGATTATTTTATAAGTTTCGTTAATAATCAGTAAAGTTTATAATATTTAGTCTACGTTAAGTTTTTCACATATTATTTTGAACAGTAATTATGTTAATCGGCTCTCTTCTCAGATATAATTTCTCTAATCACTATTTTTATTTAGCCAAAAGTATATTTTATATTCTTAAAATTTGTATGGTTGTGTTAATAGCAAATTTATAACAACTAAAACTTTCTAACTATTCAAACTTTTTGGTAATATTTTTCTTATCCAATAAATTTACAAAATTTTCGATATAGATATGACGGAAGACTGTTTTCCTGTTTAATGGAATTATTTATTAAGTACGTTAAGGGTTAGAAATTAAATTTATATTGTTTTATTATGTATATAATTATATTATTAATTTGTTACCGACTGAACTGAATTGGAAACTACTAGTAAATACTTGGTTGTAATTTCTCATAATATGAATGACGTCGATGCGATTCGGTAAGGTTGGCAGAAGCGACCTTGATATGAATGTGATGACCCAACGCGATTTATATATCTTACGCGAATCTAGGGAATACACCATGGGAAATACACAACGAAACGTTTAAATACCTACGCAAAGCGAGGGCATTGGGAATGGTTAAAATAGGCAACGAAACTCTAAATCACCTACGCGAAGCGAGGGCATTGGGAATGGTTAAAATACACGACGAAAGCCTCAAATACCTACGCGAAGCGTGGGGATTGGGGATGGTTAAAATACACGAAGAAACGTTTAATGACCTACGCGAAGCGAGGGCATTGGAAATGATTAAAAGACACAACGAAACGTTTAATCACCTACGCGAAGCGAGGGCATTGGGAATGGTTAAAATACACAACGAAACGTTTAATCACCTACGCGAAGCGAGGGCATTGGGAATGGTTAGAATACACAACGTCACGTGATGGCTAACTCCTCGTCACACCATGTGACGACGAGTAATATTTTTCCTCGTCGACACACCGCTCGCCGCACTAACTGGTGTGATGAGGAATCAGCCCCCGAAACGTATGCTTGCGAACAAAATCAGGCGAAGCGATGCGAGTTTGTGTGACGCTTGTATTGTTGGACCAAATGAAACAGTTTTTAGATGTCATTCCAACGCCACTTTGAACTGTGCAGAACTGCTTACAAGAGTTACATTACAAGCATATGCATACCACAGTATGCAGCACCTTACATAGATGGCTGATTGTGAATCAGCGAATGGTGTACACGTGCGGGTGCTTCGTATCACTAATCGGCGATTAAGAAATATCAAGGTAATAGTTAATTGATTCCTACAGTGGTTTCAAGTGTCCATGGGCATTTTCTACTTTGAACCCTGTACAGTATTCTTCTGTTCCGTGGAAAAACTAGAGTTTTTAAATTTGGTTCAGTTGGTAACAAATGTATCTAGGCTCAACTAAACCGTGACTATCTTGTTCTATCTACTTCTCTGTTTTCTTTATCTATAACCTAGGGTATTTCCCTTTTCAAACTACACATCATTATCATAATAAAATTCCAAATCATCGGATACAGGGTTACCATCTTATGATATGAAATTTAAAAATATGTTTTGTCTACTGATAGCCTTTTTTTGTAAGTTTATTGTTAAGTCATTTGGCTTAGACTTGGGTCATTTTGGCTATTCGTATATCATATTTTGGACCTGTCACTACGTTCAATTTATTTCCAAATTGTAGGTATCAGACGCACAGACGCAGTGCACGTGTTTTACCTACACACTACACAAAACATTTACACCCTAGTACTGGTCCAATTCTATCACTAAAGTTTATTATATTACAACCGGCTAATTCTGCACTAAACCTTTTGCCTCCTTCTTGGAGGGTCTGGGGTTCATATCCCAGGCACGCACATGTGACTTTTCCAAGTTATGTGCGCTTTATATTTTATGATATGGTTTCATATAATTTTATTGTTTATAACCGCAAGGCCTGTATAGCAGTAAAGTAGTGAACAGACTGCATCACGTAAACCAGGCAAGAAGGAATTGACGACTGACTACTAAAGTGAGTGAGCTCAAGAGCGGCGACAGATGACTTTAAGATTTAGGGCTTGAGGCGCGTATCTTTTGTGGTGCAGTTTAAGGAAGAGAGTAATCTTTGGCCTTTTAGGCACGTATGCGAGGGATTCTTATCCTCTCGGCTTTTACCGATTATCAGAATTCGCTGGTTGTAATATGGGGAAATTAAAACCCCCTATGTTACTATCAGACTTCTTAGTAAAATCGGTAAACATTTACTCATGTAGGTAACACCTAGTAAATGATTGATAGTAACACGAGTAACGAAACTGAAAATCGAAAAACACGCACAGGAGACACGGCTAATGTAACTCGTAGGAACATGATAAACGGTTGAAAGTTTGGAATACGTTGTCAACTTATGTGCTGTTTCGATTCTATCAAGGGAGTTTTAATTTTCTTATATTACAACCGGCTAATTTTGATAAAGCGATGATAACAGAGGGTTAAACCTTGGGCCTCCTCCTCGAAGGGTCTAGGGCTCATATTCCAGGCACGCACACATGACTTTTCTAAGTTATGTGCGCTTTATGTTGTACGATAAGGTTTGATCAAATTTTAGTGTTTATAACCGCAAGGCCTATATAGCAGTAAAGTAGTGAACAGACTGCATCACGGAAACCATCCAAGAATGAATACCTAGATTGACAAAGACGGAAATCGAAAACATACTAACCATAAGGGATGCTGTGGCCAAAAATGCTTGCTTAAGATTAATAAAGGGAAAAATCAGTGTGAGTATTAGTTTTACCAACGTAATGTTCATTGGTAAAAATAATAGGTCATTGAAGTAAACTTCTAGCTAATTAGTCATAAATCCTAATGCATGTGTTGTTGAGGTTGATACAAAACAGTTCATGAGAATTTGAGTCGCCTCAAAGTTTATGCCAATTGACGGTTTGTGTAATTTGCTTATACTGTTAAAGTTGTAAGCAAGCATAGTGAGTGAGCTCAAAAGCTACGTCAGAGAATTTTTAAGAATTAGGGCTTGAGGCGCGTATTCTTTGTGGTGCAGTTTAAGGAAGAGAGTAATCTTTGGCCTTTTAGGCACTGCCGAGGGATTTGAACCCCAAAACTCTTAAGTTGGAGGCCAAAATCTTACCCACCCGACCTTCACCGTTTATCAGAATTACCTGATTGTTATATGGGGAAATTAAATCCCCCGTGTTACAATCAGACCAGATAGTAAATGACGGGTAAACTTTTTACCCATGTAGGTAACACCTTTTTTTTTTTTTTTTTGTAACGGCGGGGAAATCTTCAAAAGATACCCGATCTCTGGGGGGAGAGAGACCGGGTTATGTGAGATTTTTACTCACTAAAACCC
>DWMR01000958.1:0-10573 GCA_018245355.1 Dalla costala | reverse complement strand
TGTAAGTGAAAACACGACCGGAAGCGGGGAAATCCATGCAATAACAATAACTCATACAGTTTCACGCACCCCCCGCTAGATGGCGCACCGTGGACATAAGTAATCCATTTATTCTCGGGGCGCGCTTTATGTAGCGAACTCTTAAGCAACGCCGTTATATTGTTTTATATTAATACTCATAGTTAAATATTGTTTGTACGTGCTCTAAACGTCGAGTGGGAGATTATCCGCAGAAAGAGTTTCTTCTTGCACGTTTGCGGTGAAATACTGAAATTTAAGTCTGGCAGCTTTTTACGAAGATCTAAAGCTCTCTTTAAAGCATTCATTACAAGCTTAAATTTTCTTGTATTTTTGGTCAATGCGATATATATATATATCAAGCTAAATATAGCTACTTACTCAACCAGAACAATCCGGTATTCGATAAATTTATGGTAGGTAAATAAGTACTTTTCACCGTATATAGTAGAGCGTGAGTCAGCGTTTCATTTGAAGCTTCTATTATAGCGAGTACGAAAACATTTGCCAACGGAGACATCTGAAGAATTCGTCGAGTCATTATCCGCCACGGAGCGTGGAATCCGCAAAGTTTGTACGCTCGGTGGGATCAACGTTTTAATTAGATTTCCTCGAGAAAATGTTGTACCTAAATGCCTCCCACAGCTCTAAGAATCCGGGTTTTAATTATCGAGGCGTGCCTGGTGCCGCATGACAAAAATTTAAGAAATAATCTACCTGTAGTCACCTACACTGTGCCACGCAATTTGGAAATATGCCAGTTTATTACAATGAAAATAAAGATGTAGAGTCCAAAGGCATTCATTATTTATACTTACTTAAGTTAATGTCATATAATCATACTTAAATTGTAGGTACCTACAATCAGTAGGTTTATCGATTGTATAGTTAAGCATTGATATTTATCATAGTCCATTGACTTTAAATAATGTACAAAGAAACCAGATGCCGTCTTACAATTTTGAATTTTCCCAAAAACTCAAAAATAACTCAAACTGCGAACAAAGTTCTAAACTTAAATAAATTTAATTTATATCGAATATACTTACCAATCTAAAATTTTACCTTAAAAGTTTTAATAACGTTCACAAAACTGATAAGATTAATCCCTTTCAGTTGTTTAGTAAGTAAAGCTGAATTCATTGCGAAAAATTATATTGTAGGTAGTTACTTATCTGACTATAGGTATAGCAAACCAACTAAGGTTTTCTATGTAGGTACTCTTAACTATATCTGAGTGTCATTTAACCCAAAAAGTTTGGAGTGATTTCCGTCGAAATAGGAGCATTCGGCTTGAATGAAACAGTTTCTTAGCTGATAGTATCGGGTAACAATGAAAGTTTTTATTAGCCAAGTTCCGTAGCGTAGATTCGAACCGTGTCTGCTTTTCCAATTTGAGAAAAGGCAGCAGTAAAACCTCTTGCGTAAACTTACTTCCTTATTTTTATTCTCATTGTACAGTTTAGTAACGTTAGCTTTGTAGAGTAACTCATAATTAAGGTAGTTATAGTGGAACATACTTCCTGTAAAAAAGTAAATTGACAGGAAATTACAGAAAAACATATGGCTCTCGGTAGGTTCGTTTATATTTTACAAAAAATACGTAACAGTCGATTAAGTAGGTACCTAAGTCTTATTGCAAAAACAGAAAAATTGAAAAAAAAAATGTTTTTCCGTTCGCTATTTTCAGATATTTTATATATGTATATGATATATCATAACTTCCCAATAATAATATGAAAACCATGGTACGTTGGTCTCACAGGTTTGTTTAATGTAGAAAGTTTAAATTCACTGTATAATAATAAAAATATATTGCCTATAATCACAATAATTACTAATATTTATTCAATTTAGACAACCGCTTTAGAGTCGTCTCACATACTGTTGTGGGGCAAGTACCTGTTTGAATTTAAATTACTACTTTTTACAATAATAATGTCTTTTGAACATCGCCGCATTCGCCCTATCCCCTCGTTTATTTTCATTCTTTTTATAACGTAATTTTCTTAAATCACCTCCTCTTGTATTGCCCTGCAGCCCTCCAGCTGTCTATTATCATCCCTAATTGTATCTCAGAAAAAGCACAAAAAGAATTTTGGTCTCTATTTTTTCCTCCCGGTTGAGATAAGCGTAGGGAAGATACCTATTTATTTAAAATGAGGACTAGAGTTTCATTTAATTTCATAGTAGAGTCCAAGGTTATCTTAATTTTAAAGTAGCTAGAGTCCAGTGTTGTTAATTTTATAGCACCTAGAGTCCAAAGTTTAAACTTATTACAACTAGAGGATGATTATCTCAAGCTAAGGCTAAGTGTTGACTATAAAAATTGTAGCAGCCCTGAAGTTTGTAGAACCTACAATTTCAATATCGTAAGTAGGTAATGATTAGTACATTTATAGACTACCATTATCAATCTGGACTAAAAGCTTTAATTCGCTATAAATTAATTAAAACTTTGTCAAGCATCCCTCCAGTGGACTGTCCAATTAAGAAAATTTTCTACGTGGATTAGATGCGCGAGCGCATAAATAAATAAATCAAGATGGAGTCGCCGCCGCACGTCGGGGTCGTTCACCCCGAACATCTGTTCCAATATTTCAGTGCCGGAGTTATCATGCGCTTCCAATGTAAATATCTGCTCGCACTTAAACTTGACTGTTATCTCGTAATGAGAATAAATTAGACAGTATTCAGAGTGGGCTGTGGTCGACATTTCAGTAGCGTAGAGGCTAAGTAGGCTCTAGGTAATGTAAGTAGAGAACTAGGTAGAGTAAAGTAGATAGATTTATAGAGTAAAGCGGAGTAGGTACCTATGTAGGGTAAGTCGGTACTAACTTGTCATTATGTAAGTGGGTTTTAAAATTTAATTTGCACTAATAAATTGATAGCATTACTATGTATATAACATTGAATAAAAGGTCACTCAGAAACAATAAGTCATGTTTTTCCAGTAATAATTATATTTTGACTGAAAGTTTGACCAACTTTTCTGTGGCCTAGTCTCCAGGTATCCAAGGTAACTTTTTCAATGTATTTGCTGAAAAATTGTTAATAGCCAATAACAAATCTAATTCAGACAGGGAAGATTGAAATACTGAATCTTAAAATTTTTAAACATTCAGTCAATTTTAAGAACGATATTTTAATAACATTCTTAAATCAGAAGAAATTTTATTATGGTAAATTGGAACGTTTAAAGTGTAAAATAACATCACGCAGAAGTCTTGGAAATGTATTTTACTATTAGTCGTAATTTTCGAAAGGTGGCACAAAGGCATGCATGAAGTCGGCCATCCTCGATATAATAACAGGGAGTGATAATAGGCATCTAGGTAGGTGTCCGCCATTACTTTTCCCCGCGCAGGAATGTTTTCTGATTGGCGCGCACGGCAACATGGTTGCCGAGTGGTATTTATAAAAGGCGCGCGTCCGAACTTCGATGGAACCCGTTTTAATTTTCGAATTGCCTGTATCCCATCACATGATTCGAATGATTGATAACTTTATGCCGTAGACGTTATGGTTGAAAATGGTTTGTTAATACTTTTAAGGATTTTTATTCGTAGAGTTTAGATACCAGGATTCGTTAATCGCTGTTCTAATGAGAAAAACTAATTGCCTATCATAAGTAAATTAATGACTATGTTGATATTTGTATTCAGGATGATATGATTGGACTTTCTAATGCGCTTTGATTTTTTTCTTTTGCTTTAAGTTGGTTTAATGATCGCATCTATGTAAAGTGGTAAGTATAGGTCCGTACCTACTCATACACACCTCTATGCTGTCATTTTCAAACCAAAGCCAGTTAAAGTCAGATCCTTGGGGATACCTGTGAAACCTTGCTACGTAGCCTTGCCTTGCGGATCAAAGACAGAACATAGGTTTAGAATAGGTATACAGACTATTTTTATTACCTACTGTACCTATTATGTATCAATCCATCGATTTTGACGTATGTTTTTAGCAAAATTCTGTAGTAGGTATTTATTTTATTGCCTACTCATATTACTTTCTTTTATGTCATTATTGTGCTTTTTATAAATGTTAAAATTTCTTTCTTTCTCAAGTCGGTCTAAATAGCACTTTATTCATGATTTATGCGCTATAATTATTGACTTTTAGAGTGTTGAACACTCATCGTATCAATAAATGTTTGAGTGACCGACTCACCCATGAATTAACATAATTATTCAAGAAATTTGGTATCGAATTTCACGGAGCCAGTCGCTTATTTTCAACCAACGGAAAAGCAAGATTTACGATCACTTTGCCGTTCGGCGATTCGGCACATTCAGTCTCCACAAACATAACTGACAATCTTATGTCTCGTAATTTTAGCAAATCAACTTAATTCATTTCGCGGTGTACGATATTCGGAAAAATGATCAATTAATTTTGTTGGTGTGTTCGTGTTCGTTAAAGAGGTTTTAAAACGATTAAAGCACTGATTCCTATTTCAAATAGGTACCTACTGTAAAGTTAAATTAAATGTTAAACTCGTGTTTTGCTCTTCCAAATTTTACTTTACGATGTGTGAAATGTTTGTACATGAAATATACCTACTTAATTGAGCTTTAAAGTCTAGGAACAAAGTGGTCGCGATACATTAATTTCATTACCGAAATAATTAAATTAAAGAAATTTCGTAAGTTGTAGGTTGGACAAGACTTTGCACGCACATTAAACGTAAACATGTAAGTATGTAAATGCAAATATGTAATTTATATTGGCAACCTAATTTAGTTTGAGACTACCTACTAAAATCTAAAGACTAAATCTTATTGAATCTAATCGTCGAAATATATATACAAACTAATAATGTACAATCACCGTTACAAATATATACAATTTACAATTTAAAATCATCCCCAGAAGGGTAGAATTGGTGAGGAAAGTTTGTAAGAAAAAACGAATTTCAAAGTCTCGTTTATTACGTTAGCAGATAGTCGTAGTATTTTTACAACATTACAAATAAAAATAACGTTTATGGTGTCTATAACTATGATGCGAGGGTATCTACCTGCTCAATTTAACTTGCGAACCTAAATTACTACTGTCGTTTTCCTCGAATCCGCCGTGACCGCTCTATCTGCTCGGTTCTAAAGTTTTACTGCCATAGTGATTCGAGCTGCGTAATTTCCCGCTTTCCCGCATTCCCTGATTTAGGCGGGTATTTATTAAATTGCCGGGCCAAGGGCGTAACTCCGAGCGGGCCACGGATTAAGCGCGGTCGTACCTCTCCTAAATAAAGGTCTGGCTTAATATGAGTTGAGCATGCAATATCACCCATGTGACTGAATAGCAGGTAGGGCGGATAGTTTATTTAGTAATGGACTTATTTTTCTTTTAAAGATCTACAATACTTCTGAGACTTAATTTATGAATGCCTAATTTAGGTCGGTAGTAGAGAAAACTTGAATAAAATGAAATTTTATACTGCATTATGAACATAGATAAATTTACGAACTGTTGATATAAAATACGTACGTATATATTATGGACTATGGTACTTAGTAAGTTAACTGTTACTATCATTTTAATTAACTAAGTTTGTACAGAGTAATAAGTAACGTAAGTTATTTTGAAAGCGCAGCGAGAGGTGCCGTCTTAGTTGAATATTCTCTTAAGTTAGAAAGGACTCTCCTTTCATTCTCGTGGACAGTGTATCTACTCGTAAGTATGTATAATTACAAAGTTAGAGATGCCTAGAATCTTAGTACCTACTTAATCAACATTTGTTATAATAACTAGGTATAACATTAGATGTTAATTAATCACGTTTAGTTTAAGAATATTTGCGATAATACGAACCGCTAAAAAAAAAATAACATTACCTATTCTAAAGCTGTACTAAACTGAAGAAAGCAGCAACGTCTAAAAAATAATGAAGATGGAGACAAAAGTCCTACTCAGCATGGCCCAATTTCACCCCGCAATTCATTCATATTCATACCTCCTTTCACCCTTTGTCCCATGTTACGCAACTGCTGCTTTGTCACCCTTTCTTCCTATTTTAAATTTATGCACGGTTATATCACCCTTTTGTCAAATATTTAAAAGTTCACGAATTCGTCAAAGTCAACATTCCTGCATTATAAATGTGTCTGAAGATTTATGACTAAGATACAAACTAATGCAAATTTTGCCTTAGATGACGTTAATTTAAAGCACGGGTAGTTTTAATTTATAGACCGTGAAATGTACCGGCATATAGGTATTCATGTTTTATACTTTCAGCTTCTTATTGTTCAATACTCTTATGTTTCATTATTCCGATCTTATTTCTACCCTGAGTCTAACTAAGTACACTTTGTTTTACACAGTGTAGAGTAAATAAAATAATTTAATTAACTCGTATCTACTTTATTTGCAAGGTTTCTAGTAGATATGTATAATAATGTAATGATCATATTGCTGTATCTAATAGCGTTCAAAATATTGTGATTTTCGTGGATATTTTTGTGGTATCTGTATAGAGATGATAAGAGTGCGCTGACTGTATAAAACCGCTGATTTACATACGAATGTTAATAACTTGACTGGAGCCCGCCCCAAAACTGGTTTCAACGCTTGAGTTCACTCCGTCGAGATTACTTTTAAGATACTATGTTTTATATTATAAGACACATGTTGGTTATGTCGTCAGTAAAATAATTTTAAATAATTTATTTACAATTCATTTTTTGTTCGTGCCAAACATCCTTTACATACCTACTCATCGAACAATATTTTATTTATTATGTATTTATTTGGTCTTGTTTCGAAAAATGTTATTCGACAAAGTTAATATTGACTTCCAAGAGTGCTTATTTCCCAAATACTGCGTTAGTAAGTTGATCTATAATTTTCTTTCATCCCTACGATTTCTATGAATAGACCCGCATTTTTTAAATAAAGTAGGTAGGTACTCAAGCTGTGTTTAAGGTAAAATGATAGTTAAATTTTTTTCAAAGATAATATTATTTTCGTGATAGTTGCGTGAACGCACATATACTTTATTATACCTACCACATTCGTTGAATCGTGTCGTCAGGGCCTATAGACTTCATGAATCCCAATGTTCCGGAAAATATAACAAGGCGATTTATATTCTAGGGCTGTTTGGGCCTCTCGTTTTTCTATCAGAGAAATCTGGGGAGATGTGCGTGCATCATAAAATATAGAAAGGTATCCCTCGCTCTTATTGGCGATATTTGTAGAATTCCAAATTAGAAATGTGCCTATCTGTTTCTATGTTTGTATGTACGATGGGCACCTAGTTAATTATCATTTAGGCAGACACTTTAAGATTAACAGCCCCTCTTATACATACCACTTACCGCTAGGTAGGTACCTACATCTCTTATACTGTACTAGAGAGTCATTGAGTTTATAGTGATGAAAGGTCATGCAGGTAGTTAGTTTATTATCAGTTTGGCATAGGTTATACTACTTACAAAGCTTGTCATCAAAATGATAGTTCTAATATCGAGTAATTACAAGTCACATCACGAAAAACAGTTGCATCCTGTAGAAAGCGAGCCGCGAATGACAAGCAAGAGGGTGGCGGCAACCACAGGACTCGGAAAAAAATTAAAGAGGTGGCAACGAAATAATTTCTGTTAGCTTTCTGTTGGCCGAGCGCCCGAGACAAAGGTTTGCGTTAAGGGACGCGTTATTTTTATACGACACGACCGCTGAATAACAACACCACGTGCTTTTCTTCGTAAATATCTTAATAAAGGACAGAATTGTGCGATTACATTCTGATCATGTGCCGTCTCGCTTCCTCTTTTACTAAAGCTCTTTACTAAGTGATTTTATTCGAGGTGATTTACGTTTATTTATGTTAGTTCGTACGTCAATGTCTTAGCAAATAAGATTTATATTTATTTAAATGAATGTTTATTGTTTTATTTGGAGTCTAATTTAAGCATCGGTAGATACATCCCTACTATCTTTTCAAATAAGTATTTAACTTTTGAAACGAGAGGAAGGTGACAGCCACGTTGTAAATTTCTGCTTCCTATGAAGCTTTTTATATTACCTTACATTTGTGCAATCACTTCAAAGTTAATTAGATTTTATAGAGCGTTCCTTCTGAATTCCGTTTTATTCTGACGCACGCCGAGACTTATTCATTGGATGGAGGGTATGGGAGGGCTGCGGAGGGTGCAGAGGGGGGAGTCTGCCTGAAATAGCAAATAAATGAGACGAAAATGTAAATGTTGCGCTTCAAAGATGAAAAGCCCGCCGCTCGCTCGTTCTTGTTAAGCTCATCGCAAATGTACCAGAATTAGGAGCGCGGCTAAAATAATTTTCAACCCAGATGTACCGAAAAGACTGAGATTGGGGGAGATTTATATAGCCTTTTGTGAACAAAAATATAAAAGTAAGTTTATTATGTTCACATAGCCGTGAACTATACGTACGAGTATAGTGAATATAATGCTAGGTAGGTACTTCTTAGATTCATCATTATAGTTCGTTTTATAACAAAGTGCAGTTCTTTAGGTAAAGTCTGAATTTACTAATAAGGCTTCTTGAATATCGCTACTTGTCAGACGCCTAGACGTGTTCTACTTAAGGTATGTAAGGTATCTACTTTTCAATAGAATTTATGAATTTAGTAAACATATAGATACTTTTAATCATCTGCATCATAGCTGCATCAATCTAGAACACGTCATAAGTATTGACATTTCACTGAACCCTTAACTTAACCCTTCGTTTTTAACAATAATTTTATTACGGTCATTTACGGGTATTTTTTACGGTCAGCAAATATATCTAGAAAGAAGTATGTAGGTAAACGGTTTACTACATTTGTATATAAAAATAAAATTAAAATAAATAAAATAAAATTACATATTATACCTACATATTAGATTATGCATTAATTGATTATGTATATTTTAATCACTACCAAGAAATAATATTAGGCCACTACAATAAACTAAGCCGCATATTAGTTGCGAAACCTTGAAAGCTTGCGTTACTTTAATACTCTTTGAATAAAGAGCACCAGTCTACTACCAACACACCATCTATCTACCTTATTGGACACTTCAGAATCTTATAAGAAGCTGATTTTAAAACTTTGGAAGAATTTCGAAAATTAGTATTAATTAATTAATACTGGTACAGTTATTTTTACTTGAGTAGACAAAACACTATTATGTTGTTTTCATCTGTTTTATTATAATCTCTTTTTCAAAACTATCGGTGAAAACTCTTAAATGGCCATTATGTAGGTATTACCTACTTTTTTTTTCAATTTATGTTATTTATATTTAGCTGCAAGTTTCCGAAATTTTGTAAAAATATAAGAACAGTATACCATATACCTAGGTAGTACATACCCTATCGGTGTTGGTAAGGAAGCCAGTATGCCAATATGAAACTTTTATTTATCAGTATCAGCAAGGCATCTGTGATGGTCATCTACCTATATGAAGATTCTGTTTGAGGTAGGCCACGGTTATCCATGGGCTGAAACGACCATTTAATATCATATAAACTAGATGCCGACATAAGTAGGTATTCACGCGTGGACTGGAGGTGTTATCACTATTTAAGTCTTGTACGTAGGTACCTATTATAAATACGAGAAACTATAAAGATCTTGACAGCTAACATTTATTATGGAACTTGAAACAAACAACTGCATATACCTACTCCTACACACATTATATTACACGAAGAAGGTAAGTAAGTTCGTTTATATCGACGCCTTATACGTAGACACTTCAAGGAGAATGTCCGGATACTAATATCTTAAATCGTATCCTTTCTTGGAAGCTTGTTTACTATGAGACACACGTTTCTCGGGGAACAATGGAATCCATAACCGCGCTAAATGACCCCTTAGCTACGATATGTCGTCGACTCAGGCTTGGTAAGGATTATCCTTAAGTATAGTAAATATTATACAAGACTTTCACCTTTGACTTCGCTCGCTGCTGGTTTAACTGCGCATTATGTGGATAAAGGATAAGTAGGTACCTACTTTAATTATCTTCGTAACTACCTATGCCAGAGTTTATAAGTAATTAGGATAAAATCTGCCACATTTAGTGATTTTCTTAAGTTTATAGTTGACACATAGATAAACCTATAAGAGAACATAATAGAAATAAATAGAGGCGAACTTAACTCATACGCAAAGGATTCGCAAATAAGTAAGTACAAGTAAGATTGTCTTTGAATATGCAATAGGCAAATAGGGTAAATAAAGTAAAGTAAAGTAAAAAGTAAGTGACGACTGCCTTTTAGGAGAAATAAAGTTCTTAAACCTAAAGTGTAAATGAATGTGAAAGTTAAAGTGAAAGTGAAGCAGCATACCCTGTACACCGGCTGTATGCAAGTATCGGCATCAGAAAAACGTAACGCATTTTGGTTAACGCTTGAAAAATTTCACGCATAAAACTTCCATACCGGAGGCCTTATATAGATAGGTATATATCGATTCTAAAGAAGTAAACTCCAATAAGAAATAATAGCTTTGGTCAAAAGATCCAAAAAGACAACAGATTTCCGCTGTTTTCTTCAGGTCGTCAGTCCACCTTGT
>DWMR01000957.1:0-10577 GCA_018245355.1 Dalla costala | reverse complement strand
TGCTGCAATCGTAGACACAATAGAAAATCAATTGTGTTTCGCCTAGATATGTCCACTGTACATTCCAGGGGTTAATTGTGTGTGTTAATATATGAAATTAATCTTAACTATCTTATTAGTCCTTCATATTTGTACACCCTGCCTTATCTTTTCTTCTATTCTGTCCTCTACCCAAAGGTTTATTGGAAGAAATCGCTATTTAGGGATAATACCGCTTTTGTACTGTCTTCTGTAGTGTCCTTGTGTTGCTGTAATTACATCGTGTGTGCAATAAAGAGTAATCTATCTATCTATCTATTGTTTTTGGCGATCAAGATATTTTTCCAAACAAATTAAAAATGGTTTCCCATTCTTCCCCCCAGTTACGAGAGCAACGAGAACATGACCATAACGTGCAGCACGAAGGTGTGCTCGTTCGGCAAGCAGGTGGTGGAGAAGGTGGAGACGGAGTACGCGCGATTCGAGGGCGGCCGCTTCGTGTACCGCATAGCGCGCTCGCCCATGTGCGAGTACATGGTTAACTTCATCCACAAGCTGAAGCACCTGCCCGAGAAGTACATGATGAACAGCGTGCTCGAGAACTTCACCATCCTCCAGGTGGGTGTCCGATATTTATTGTTATGATCAAGATATGTGTGCGAGCTTACAACTGCTGGCCAAGACGCTCGCAGAATCAAAGCAAAATATAATGCCATCATCAACACATCAAAATGTCAATAAGTCCAAATAAAACCAGGACAAACACACTGACACATTTTTGTTATTAAATAAGTATTTTATTACTCAATGACATTCGTTGAGTGAGCAGGTTGTGCACAAAAATAAATAATTTCATTACATTTCAGGTGGTGTCAAACCGCGACACGCAAGAAACGCTCCTATGCGCGGCATTCGTGTTCGAGGTGTCGAACAGCGAGCACGGCGCGCAGCACCACATCTATCGCCTCGTCAAAGACTGAGCCGGCGCGCCCTCGCTTGTGTCCAGGGCGACCCGGGCTAGCGGGGAATCTCCAAGTATTCGTCCACGCGGAGGTGTTTGCAATGTCTCAAGAGGGAAGAAGCTCTGAGCTTACAAGATCTCGCCACCACTTACACGCAAAGAGTGGCTGAACTAGCGGGGAGTCTCCTATTCGTCCATGCAGTGGTTTTTGCAATGTCTCAAGACGGAAGAAGCTCTGAGCTTACAAGATCCTCGCCACCACTTGCACGCAAAGAGTGGCCGAACTAGTGGGGAGCCTCCTATTCGTCCATGCGGAGGTGTTTGCAATATCGTAATAGGGAAGAAGCTCTGAGCTTACAAGATCCTCGTTGCACGCAAAGTGACTGAAGTAGCGTGGAGTCTCCTATTCGTCCATGCGGAGGTGTTAGCAATATCTCACGAGGAAAGAAGCTCTGAGCTTACAAAATCCTCGCCACCACTTGCGCGCAGAGAGTGGCCTGAACTAGCGGGGAGTCTCTCAAGTGTTCGTCCGAAGATGTTTGCAGTGTCTCGAGAGTAGGGAAGGAGGTCCGAGCTTACAAGATCCTTGCTACCGCTTGAAAAAGTGACCCCAAACTAGCAAGGAGCGAAAGTATTCGTCCATAGATGTTTGCAGAGTATCAAAAGAAAAGCTTGCATGATTATGCAAAAAGAGGATACCTGGGCCACAACTGAGCCATATTGCAGTACCTCAACAGTGAAAGAACGAAAGGAAAGTTAATGCAGCCGAAGTCTCAATCAAAGTTCTAGTCTTACAATCATACTTCCTTTTTGTACTAAGAAATATGGGCTATGACCAAGAAGATCGTTGTGCAGCGTTTACCTAAAGGTAAATTAAGATAACATGCAGTCAATCTTCTCGCTTATCTCAGGACATAACGCCATGGCGAAACTAAAAGTTCGTAAAAAAAACCGTTAAACAGAAATTCAGAGGAAAAAATTAAACTATTCAACGAGATTAATACAGAACTCACTGTGTTGTATTTAAGACTAATTGTGACTACAAGAAAAGCTGTATTATTACACCCAATATGTAGAACAGTTGAAGCGAGAGCACAAGTGAATTAAAGCTGACAACGCAACGGGCAACGGGTGGAATAAAGTTTATCATAAGGAGAACTGCAAGTTCGGGTCGTCTCTTCAGTGTTAACGGACGCGTGGACTATTTGCTTTAACTATGTTAGTATTCGGAGTGAACAGTGCTGCAATCGACAGTTCTAAGTTTGAATAGAAAATTTGAAAATATCGTTATTAGTGCAACAGTGATGCGAACTAACATAGCAAAATGTGATCTGAAAATTACGCTACAAGTATTTTTGTAAATGAAAATTTATGTATAGCTCAATTTTGAAAATCTATCGTAGTGGACCGTACCCCCCGCGGGTAGTTTTCACTCGTTTCAATATAGGTGTCTCTATATTTTCATATCCCACTTCCTACTATAATGTTGTTAATGTGAAAGTTGGTAAGGATGTTTGTTTGTGAATCACACAAATCTACGGCACGGATTTTAATACAATTCGTGTGGATATAGTCTGAACCCTGGAAAGGGAAGGAAGACTTTTAAATAATCCCTTAAGGGCGTTGACAAATGACATGAAAGTTAGTATGAGCAACGAATTATTCAGGGAAAACTTCGGGCAAAGTCTAGTTATTTCATATGGATCAACAGTTGACAAATTCGTTTTAATCTTAAACGGGATGTCGTTCGGTACCTGCCGTTAGTTGCGTGTAAAATATGTCATATTTCAATATAAATAAATTGTATTACCTGAGTTATCAAAGAGTGGTTTTGAAAATGGATAAAAGAAAATCGGTTACAGGTTTGTTCGAGAGATTTCGTCGACACTTCTGTTTCTTCTGTATAAGTTGATATTAATAGTGGTGTAATGTCTTATCATTAACTCTACTTAACTGCACGAGGTAATTGATAATTTTAAAAATGTAAATAAATATAAAATGTAAAAATAAATTAAATTGCGAGCGTAAGAATAAGACAAATATTGTACATACGTACACGTAACCATTTTCAATACCATTTTTGACGATTCAAGATTATATAGAAATTGAATACACACAGTGCCTCTAATTATGTTACATTAACATAAATTAATTGAGCGTTTTTAATCTTTTCACTGTATTATTGGACGTTTAGTGTTGTTTTTTGACAGTGAAGAGATTAAAACTTAGGTGTAGGATATCGTGAATCATGCTAGGTCGGATAAGTATAGCGTTATTGAGATGTTTAGTGAAGTCTATTGGTCGTTAAGTGCCCGTGGTACAATTTTTTATTCATTGCTTTGTTTTTAAACCGCTGGCGATACGTTCTGGCACGCTCGAAATCATTGTTCTTGGCACTTCTTAATTTAAACCCCGTGTTATTTATTTTTATGTAAATAATTATGTTGCCCTCCTGAATTTCTAAAATGTAATCTTCACTACATATTTTATAACTAATCCTTTTTTTTTATAAATTGTTTTGCGGTTTTAATTATGTACTACTTTTGTAAATACATAATGTCTTTTTAAGATGTCTATTTTGCCCTTTTACGAATTTTTTTTTTAAACGCTATGACAACTTTGGTTTTTCTCTTTATAAACTAAGCGATTGTGAAATGCTTTGTAAGTAACGTACGAGATTTTTCCAACGTTATTTCGATGTAAGTTTTTTTTTATTAAGAGAGCATTTTCATGAAACATTTTAAGTGGATTTGCCACAAGGGTCTCCGCCACAATAAATAGATGTAATGAAATGAGAACATATTGTAAATATATTATTAAAACACTAAGTGTTCATGTGTCGACAAAATTGTATCATAAAATTAAATAATGAAGGTAAATTAGGTAAATTCTACTTGAAATAATAATAATAACAATTGCAGGAGAGCACGATAAGATTTTTATAAGATATCAAAATGGTTGAGCTATCGAGTAGTGATACAAAAATCTGTTAATTTTCTATTTCTTTCCTTTTTTTTCACACTGTTAGATAACTTCTAGGAAATTTTGGTTATTTCACTTTTCCCACCCAGCTAGTCCAATTAAGTAGAAAATTGTTTTTTTATCTTTTTTAATTTTCGAAAATTGGGGTATCACAAAATTCTCACCGTGAGCGGGATTCATTCTTCAACTGTAAAATTTTCATTTTCAACCGGGCCACCAAGGTGTCTATTCCTTGCGACTTTCTTCGTCAAGCAGAAATACGTCACAGCAAAACTAGACCTTTTCACGTTAGAAAAATGGTTGACTTTAGTATTATCGCCTCATCTTTAGCTAAACGCAACTTTTCAGTTCAGAGGATGTGTTCACTGATGAACTTAGCAGCTTGGCTCGTTTGTGTCGCTCGGTAACTAGTTAACATAATGTATAAATTAAACGCTCAAGAAACTCGTTTGCTCACTCAACATAATTAACAAGGTGTAAGTAAATTGTAAATAATATTATTAACGTAATAAAATCAGTACCTTTTTTTGTGATGTAGTGTTTCCCAGCATTTGTACTTACGTGACGTACCTAGAATATCCTCAAAACATGTTTATCTCAGGAAATTGCCAGACTTATCGTGTTCAACCTGCCACTCCACTCTCTTCTCTTATCCTGCTGTTATTCAATCCTTCTGTTCTCGGCAGCTATTTTCATACGTGCCCGCTTTACTTTTGTCTCTTTTGGAAATTTTGCTATCGTAACGTTATTGGTTGCGTTTCGTTGTAACGTGCGGCGTTCGAACATCGTCACGTGCGGATTGTTCGTATTCGGAGAGTTCGGACTATATCGAATGGCAACGAAGGCCGCTCTTTCCAAAGTACAAAGGGTAAGCGTCCCGCTAGTAAGCGTCCAGTGGCAATGATTTGATCTCTCTTTTAGTCAAATATTTTTAGGGTCCGAGAGCGCGTCCCAAACGCCGTTGGTAACTTTATGTGCATTAATTAGTTTTAGTTTCAAGACACGAGGTAGGAAAATATTATCTTAGATAATAATAAATAATAAGAGATTTTTTGTATTTATTTCATAGATTTATATTAGATAATTTGTAAAGCGAATACTTTAAGATTTTTTTTATAATATGGCGATGGTCGTTCGACAGAATCATAGACAAAGTTGTCAGATATCTAGTACTTAAGGAAAGAAACTTAATTTTGTCGCTTCTTGGTCAGAATTTGTTTAGGGCAGCGCTTCAATAAGTGCAGGCAAGCTAAAGGATCTGTTCCGTTGTGATTTTATTTAATGTTATAGATATGTACTCAAGTGAGATTAACCCGACTTGTTCGACTCTTTTCCTCTTTAGTTATCTTGGAATTATTTGCGAAGATCGCTCTGTTCATTAGCTAATGGTTAGTGTTCGGTATCGTGTAAATAAGAGATACTTTTAGTGCATTTCTTTCGGTTGGTAGTGTACTAAGTGATTTTGGTTTTTACGAGTCTTTCATATCGACAATCTGCCATATCAATATGAAAATATGAAAAATTATAGTCGGTAGAGTTGCAGACAATCATTTGCTTTCTCATATTAGATTAATATTCTATCTGTTAAAATAATATACTTCTACTTATGTGAAAATTAAACGTTTTTAATTTGTATTTACTTTTCACAGCAAATGATTACCTACAAGACTATCTGACACGTGTACAGTATTTTAAAGATAATATTACGTTAAAGATTTGTATGAAAATTTAATTATATTGTCTTCTTAAATTTACGAATTTATTATTTACCCCTTTTCTTACAATCATTTAAAAAATTTAATAAGTGCCGTTTTACCCCTACAGTGTGGTACTACTTAAGTACATACCTATAAAGGTATTTTATATGTATAATTGTTAAGTACCTATATAAAACGACTTTTATAGGTACACTTAAAAACTAGAGTTTCTATGAATGAACATTGTGTTAAAATAAAAATATCTTCAGAATACTAAGTATTAGAGCTATTAATCCAAAATTTTGGAAAAAAATCGTCGTATAAAGAATGTCCTTTTGAAAATATATTGAAAAAAGTCTGAATATTGCAGAGTAGGTAGAGGTAGGTACTAACCAAACCTTTTAACCAAAGTTACAACTATTTGTATACTTGCCACCTACTCAGATATAGATAAAAAGATTAGGTATTAGCGAAAATCAAAACCTAACATTTTGATACGGGAACTATTATTGATGAGCTTATCATAATTAATTAGGTGATATATAATTATCTAAAGATAAATTAATTTGCGGATTGTTATTACTTACAGTTCAAATAGAAGCAGGATTTCACAAGGTAAGTACCCATTCTACACAATTTAAATGTAATGACTACTAAACTACAGAGAGAATAATATTAATTTAATCAATTTAATGATAATGATCAACCCCTAATTACCGTTACCGTATCACCCACGTGTCGTTTCTCACAATGATTTACATTTCAACCTAGCAGGGTGGGGCTAGGTTATCAGTGAATAATTTTGAGGCGTACAGGTTTCCTAATGTGGTTATCAGTAATTAAGTGTCTAAATAATAATTAATTTTAACCACGCACTGCACCCCCCTTGGAAAAATTAAAGGTGCGAGAGGTGAATGGAATTTGAACCTTAATCCATTGAATGGTGCAATCGTAGACACAATAGAAAATCATCTGTGTTTCGCCTAGATATGCCCACATTACATTCCATTACATTTCCATTAAACTACAGGGGGTCTAGCACGAAAAATGAAACGAACGCTACGTTCGGACGGATCGTACGTTTACTTAGCACGAAAGTCTCCCGAAAGCGACGTTCGATCGAAGTTAGTGGTTTGACAGTATACTTTGTGTTTGGGTCCACGAAAGGGAAACTTTCAAACCACTTACTTCGATCGAACGTTGCTTTCGGGGGACTTTCGTGCTAAGTAAACGCACGATCCGTCCGAACGTAGCGTTTGTTTCGTTTTTCGTACTAGACCCCCCAGATACCACTCCACTCCTACTGTTAATAGGATAGGAAGATAATACAACATTTCCTATTTTGTACTTTATTGTCTTTTTATTTTATTATTTCATTTTGCTCTTAAATCTATAGAGGCTTCATTTTATTGTTACGAGTAAGTATTTCGATCTAAAATAAAGTCTAAACTCTGAACTACTATGAAGTCTTTGCAGTTGCTTTCTTTGCTTTGCAATCAGTCCAACATCTAAACATAAAGTAATTGACCGTAACGAGAACGGAAGACGATCATTAGGAGTTACACAGAATGCCATAAGTACAATGCCTATCACTCAGTCCTGTTTGTGTCATGTAGAGCACTGAGCAACCAAACCGACTTTCACCGCGAAATTGTTTCTGAGTGGCCGACGGTAGACACAAGAGAAAACATGTAGTTAAACCTACATCGCGTACATCTTAATATTTTGACTTTTATTTTAATACTTAAATCATTTTCAGATGGGAGATCTAGTGAAGTCAAGCTTCATATTATTGACATTTTTATTTTCATCGCTTATTTCAGGACTTTGTGGTAAGTACAAATTTATTATCTTAGTATCGGCTTCATATTACTTAGTATTCATATCATAGGTAGGTAGGTATATTATCAAAATGTCAAAGTAATTAATGGTAATATTTGTTGCTAATATCGGGGGGAAATTGTAAAAATAGCTGTGATCTAAAATGTTCGTACCACACCGGCATCGGCAGTCTTACCAATAAATAAAATAGGAGTGTCTGTCTGATATTAAAATTAACGTCAGTAATTAAATGGTGCTTTTTAAAATGACACCTAAACACAATCAACCGCGTTCTTACAATTTTTATTTGTCTGGTTCGATGTCGCGAGTGGGCTCTGAACTGCTGAACGGATTTTAATGGAAATTTACAGGGATTGTAGAAGGTACACTCACTTACCGTGCAGGGTACCTATGTTTTATCTTAATATCGCAAATGGTTTTTTAGCTTTACCCCCTCAGTGTCTGTACACCAAGGGTAACGGGGACAAAGTCGCAAGCCCTCCCAAAAAAAAAAATTTAAAAAAAAAAAAGTATTAAAAAAAAATTGTAAGTAAGTATAATTTCTCGCAGATCAGCCGTGTAGCGCGCGAGATCTCGGCATCGAGGGCCGGTCGGTGGTGTGTGTGTGCAACGCTACCTACTGCGACACCGTCACCCGCGCCGACCCTGCTGCGGGGACCTTTGTAGTTTACACAACCAGCAATGTTAGTGAACGACATTTTTACCCGACTGCGTAGTAGAGTTCAGGAGGCGTTTACCGAGTTCTTTATCTTTTTTTATTATGAGAATAGCAAATACCTACTGCTGTGTTGCGTGCAGATGAAACCAGAAACTCACTTTACCTAATGTAAACTGTTACCCAGGCTGGGAAGCGCTTCGAGAAGACTTATGGCGTCGTACAGACGGATACCCCAACTACTAAACATGAAGAAACGTACGTTGACGGTGAAGATTCCGAAGTTTTTGAGAGTAAGAAAAACAAACGTTTTATAGAATAACTCTAAACTAACGAACGGTCCATGTGATCTCAATATGATCAGTTTAAAGGAAAACTATTTTAGCCTTGGCATAGCGCACCGAAAAAATATCAAAAAGATGCTCATTCCATAAACTGTTCCAAAACCAAAATTTGACAGGAGAGGTAAAAATGCGCGGAATAAAACTTGAGACGAAATATTTGTCAGGTTGTATTGAAGTTTTTTTAATGAACGAAACTGTAGTTTTTATTATTTTTAGACTGTGGCCTAAACCTTCTCATCCTGAGGGGAGAACCGTACTCTGTAGTGGGCTGGTGATGATAACCTGATGGTGTATTGTTACTTAGCCTAGTCATAGAGCATCCATTTAAAATTTCCAGCATCAATACTGAACCGAGTGGTCTTCAGATTGTACACAATAACGAGGCATCAAGTCATAGAGGGCTTCGGAGGGTCTGTGACCGACGCCGCCTCCCTCAACTGGCGCAAGTTGTCCGATGGCACACAAATCAATTTTATCAAGTAAGAATTTGTATTTCTGTTCATTTCTAACGAATTTTTAAATTCATTTTATCTTCAGACTTTTATGAGGATGACTGTGAAGGAGAAATATCACACACATACGATAGAAATATTTAGCTCCAAATTTAAGCGAATTGATCACAATGATCAGTATTATTTTGTTTTAAAAAAAGCTTATGTTGCCACTTACACTTACCGCCACATGACCCGAGATGGCGTCAAGTGTATTCTTATTTATAAGCTAGCAACCTTGCACACAAACATTGATATAGGTATAAGTTAAAAAGTTAGAACAATCAGAGGATCACATAAGCCTAGGTATGCCCACGGATTCAGAGGGCACAGGACCAGCCAGAGTGGTGTCGATTAGCCTAATGTCAGCAGTAGACTTCTAAAGGCTGAAGAAGGGATGGCAGCTAGATTCAGGACTGCAAGTACCTAACACCTTACCAAATGGCGGGAAGTCATAAAACTAGTGTAGATATCATGACAATGCTTTTCCCAGTTCGTACTTCAGTGAAGACGGGTTGGAGTACAACATGATAAGGGTTCCCATCGGAGGCGCAGACTTCTCAACGCACCCCTACACTTACAACGAGCTGCCGTGGAACGATTTTGCCCTCACTAACTACACGCTCGCACCAGAAGACTATTTCTATAAGGTAGATATGTGCTGAAGTACCTACGTTTTTCTAAGACCTCGATCGTGCGTTTGTGAAACTTACGCGTAATTATTGGAAGGGAGCCCACGTAAAATTCCCATCAATCCCACAGGAACTGCTTGCGTTTTTCCTGGATAAAAAGTAGCCTACGACAACCCACTCTGACTCTATGCAAAAAATCAAGTCAATACATTGCTCGATTGCAGGGTGAGAAAAGTCAAATCAACAAACACACTTTCACGTGTAGGTATAACATTAGGATCTAAATTAATTTAATTAAAATTTCCCGCCACATTTATTTGCAATCACCATATAAACAGAGGCAGACTGTTGAACCCGTGAAAGTTGACCATTTATTTTTGTTTAAGTACCTAATAAAATTTTGTAGGTACATGGTATAACTTAGATTACAACTTATGTGTAACTTAGTACAAAGGTGTGTAATATTCTTGGGCATTTAGTCACTTCACGACCGCGACGTCATGAGCTCCGAAGAAAATGATAAGTATTATTCAGGATTTCGCCAATTCATAAGGTCAATGACTTTCAGCTGCCCATGATCAAAATGGCTCAGAAAGTGGCGCCGCGCGAGATCAAAATTACTGCTAGTACGTGGTCGCCGCCGGTCTGGATGAAGACTAATGAACGGATCACCGGCTTCGGACAAGTCAAGCAGGAGTTCTACCAAGCGTATGCTGATTACCATCTGCGGTTGGTATTGTTCTTAGTTAGTCTTACTTAGCTAGCAAGGTAGCGATTGACGACTCCGTAGGGTGTTTTTAGTGACCCTGACTAACGTTCTGTGCATCCCGGGTTCGATTCAGGGCACACATTTATTTGACAGATAAATTTTTGTACTTAGGAGTTAAATTGTGTTGTTTTCTGTTTCCGCAACACGGGGAATCCTAATGCGGGGGCCAATCAATCAATCAAATCAGTTTATTTGCTCGAATATGGGTTGTTACATTTTGGGTGG
>DWMR01000956.1:0-10579 GCA_018245355.1 Dalla costala | reverse complement strand
CAAGGCCGACGACGCATTGGCGACTCTTCTGGTGTTGCTGGTGTCCATGGCGACGGTGACCACTTACCATCAGGTGGCCCGTCTGCTTGCTCGTTAGGCTTAACTCATAAAAACAAAAAAAATTATGGACTAAAGAAAGAGCGTACTTGGCCGCAGTGATACCTACCACTAGGTACCTTCATATTTTTTGGAATTAGGACTTGGCCTAGTTTTCACAATTAAGTTCTGTTTCAGATATAAATTATTGCGGGTTATATAACCGCAGTAACCGCTGCTCGAATATGTTTCCAAGAAGCCTTTATTGCAATAAAATGCTTTGCTAGTCACAGACTTGGTCTAGCACTATTATCTACTCTGTGGTCTAATTTCATCTGATTGAAGAGTCTGTAGTCAGAGCAGTCAGTAACCGAGAAAATGGAAATACAGTAGCGAATAGCTTTGTGGCTCACTGTCTATCCGTGTGACTGTTTCACTAGCCAGTAAATCAAATGTTTGAACGAGCTTTCAAGTATTCAATAATAATAATAAACCTTTACACGTGTATTGCACACAGAAAATAGTATATACCAAGACCCAAGAGCTAACATATCTGCTGAGCCGGGGCTCCATCCCTGAACCCACAGACTAGTCGTGGTAATGCCAACACTTCTCACGTTACTTCCCTATTTTTTTCTTTCTTTGTTTTACTGATTTTCTTTTATTCTTATTCTTTTTTTATGTTTTATGTTTTTTCGCTCCTCATGCTCCAAATTTGTTGTAGTTAACTCCAAATTAGTTGTTTAATATTATTAACTGTATCATTTATTGGTGGAAACTTTATTGATCTATGTATTATTGTTCTGTTGTTTGTATAATGTACTTTATGTACTAAATGTATTGTTTGTTTCCTAAAAATAATAAAATAAAACAAAATAGCATTATAGAAAGGGATTCATTTGATTGCACCCAATAGGGCTCACCAACTGACATCAAAACTGACCATTGTTAAATAAAAAACTTTGATGCGAAAATTCAGAGGTGCCTGAAATTTGAACCCTGTCCACGCGAATCTTCACAACAACAACAACGAGAGTCGACAATCTTAACCATTCGGCTACCACCACTTCAATCGGTCATCACCCTATACCAACAAACTTCGAGTTAAACTTGGCAGTCCGCCGATGTAGATGCCAATTTTATTGTGTTGTGCCCAACTGCTCCTCGCCCCTAACTACTTCCCTCTGTTATTTCCTGTGCTCCAATTTATCGTCCCAAACAATCGTTTGTATCAATTTGCTGAAGCTGATGGCAAATCAATGACTCCGCCAAGGGAATATTATAATCTCTCGTTATTAGCCTCCGGAGGAAATTAGATCCTATTTTGCGCGCCCCTTTTAGTTTAATTTCAGGTACTTGGTATCATTGTACTATTCAATTTCATGATTCCTGGAAGTTGAACTAGAGACTGATTAAATTCACAAGAAACGGTAAAATATTTGTATAAAATATTTAATGTTTTTAGATAGTATAGTTATACCTTTTAGATACTGATATACTTGTACTCTGCATGTAGACAAATAATTTTCCAAGGCATCCCTCTTGCGTTGCTAAGCCCCTCACTAAAGCATAAAGGATTCCGAATAGGATTACTGCGCGCTTCTCCTAGTATTAATAGGTACTAGAGCCGAATGGTTTTGTTAGAGCAATTCAATTTGATTGGTTCAATTGGAGCATACGTCAAGGGTCAGTGGAACTTAGGTCTTCGGACGGGCTTAAGCGAGACTTTACCATCTGTTATCTAACGAAAACAATCGGGTCCGCTTAGCCTTCGTTAGAGTTACCTTCGTCATTCGTGAACTTGGCTTCCCCGGTGTCACCCTCGGGGAAGACAATATGATTTTGGTACCTAGTAGCTAGCTGCAAATGTATCCCCAGGTGTGATGGAACAGGTGGTAGAACCAGCTGAGTTCGGCCGGGGCGGTACCACCGCCGTACCTATTTCCACCGTAAAATAATTGTTTTTCAACAATTATATTTTGGACGGAAGGGCGCGGATGCCTTATACAAGGGGCGACCACCTTAGTCCTTCGGGGTACTATCGCATCTGTGACCAGCTTCGAATACGACAAATACTAACAATTACTAACTGGACTAGATACTAATACTTACTAACAGGAATAACTGTCACTTACAGTCCTAACACCCATAGTCCCATTACTAACGAAAACTAATGCTAATATTCTTATGAACATATTATACTAACAGGACTAATTTACTAACAATCCCTCATACAGTCCTATTCCAGGCTTATCACAGATGTCCATGGGCGGCAGCGGCTGGTGGGACTGCAAGCTCATTTGCTACTCTCATGATATAAAAAAAAAACTCTCCTTAAGGGCTTGCGCTGCATTGGTCATGCTCGTACCTCCAAGCAAAAGTACCCATTCATCACTTCATCGCCATCGGTTCGTTAACACTCTTGGCTGTGAAACAAATTTGGTATGGCTCCTGTTTAAATCCTACGATTAAATTTTATTCCTGATGACGATGTAAAGCAGTGTCGACTTGAATTGAATCTCCCAGCGCGGCATTATTTCTGGGGAAATCGTACCCACATCGTTACGAGCTCGCATTTGTCACGACAACAAAGCCGGTTCATTCCGGGCGATCTATTTAAAATTCGCAGCTACATCCACCCTTTTTCCGTCCACTGTTGCTTTCCGCTTTTTCTTTTAACGTAATTACCGCGGATTGTACCGCGGCATTGTCTGGTATGAACGTTTTCAAACGCTTTCACACTCACGTTCTTGCACAAGGAGTTCCTTCTGTTGCGGATGGCAGACATGTTCAGAAAGCTTCATAAACGATTCAGAACTCTAAAGGCTGTGAGCACAAATGATCAGTGTGCCGAAATGCCCAGAATTTCAGCCAAACTCTGATATATAAAATCTATGTTTTTAAAGAAATAAGAACTTTGATATCTTTGCATTAGCAGAACGATAACATTGAGTATTATACCTAAGAACCTTCCCAGAACCACCACATCTTAACAAGTCCAGAGGTTCTCCAGGTATTCAAGAACAAACTAACAGACATACGGGTCGATCTTGTAACCTTCTATTTTTAGATCGGTTAGAACTCTGAATAAATATTTAGCAGCCAAACAAATATCTACCCCGGCCGAGAATCGAACACACCCACCACAGATACTCAGCGAATACGAAGATGAAGAAGACTGCCCCCGAGCTACCGAGGCGTCTCTATAACCGAGTACAAAGTCAATTGCAATTCAAGAATCTCACTAGAAATACAAGACAGAAAACATTCAGTATTCGCAAGTGTTAAAACGCAGAAAAAAGACGCTACTAAGCTAAAACTCGGACATGCTCACCAAACGAGTTGATTTCTCACGGTGTAAAAACTTTGATAACGTTCGATGCTAATGCGAGAAAGAAGTCGGAAATGTGTCTCTGAGGCGATGTTCTCGATTACGTACTAAGTGGAATCGATTGGGAATGAGAGTGGCCAGTGTTGACTGAAACTCGTAAACGGTTCAGCGTTAAGTGCTCGAAGACTCCTTTTAACTGCCACTAACCTCGGCTGGCCAACTTCGCCGATCTTGCGGCGATGAGGATCGTTTTTACTTTTATTTAAACAGAAACCGATGCGGTAAAAGCGTATGGAAGTTTGAGAGCTGCCTTATAGACTTCCGTCTTTGAAATTTGTTTTTGATATTGTAACTTTGTACAAGGTTAGTGTTTCTGAATATCAATAGATTTTTTCCTTTATCTATCCTAAAGACAGCGGGATAAGATGTCACTCTTTGGCCCATAAACTATCTTTATCCAAAAAAATTGAAACGGTATTGAAAAATAAATTTTAATTTTTATTAACTACATACTCTATTCCGTTTGAACCCTCGAATAAGGATCCCTAGGTAGTTAGGAGCTCTTGTGACCTATATTTCTTTAGGTCAGAGGTATCAACGAGTCCGGCTAGATGAGAAGTAAACAATTTGTTCCGTCAAAGAATCTTCTTCAATTTCATTTGATGACGTGCTGGAATTTCTTAATTTAGAAGCTATAGAATAGGATTGGATTCAAGTGGGAATCACGTTGATATTTTAACCGTATTGCTTTTTGAGTCTTTTTGCGAGTAGTAAACATTCTTAAAGGGTGATTAATATGTGATAGACAAGTGGTTAAGATTTCAGCTTCCTTCTCGGGAGGTTGGGGATTTCAATCCCATCTGTGACTATTCTAAGTTATGTGCGTTTAAAGCACACGGTGATAGAAAACATCGCAGGGACAAATGAATGCATTCTCATGCACATGAACTCTCATCCTACTAATATTATAAACGCGAAAGTTTGTGCGGGATGTTTTTTACTCTTTCACGCCAGAACGGCTGAACGGATCTGGATGAAATTTGGCATAGATATAGATTATAGTCTGGAATAGCACATAGGCTACTTTTATTCCAGAAAAATGTACGGTTCCCGTAGGATAGGTAATCACGCAAATAATAATATCGGGTCTCTTAATGCGTACCTACTTGGACAACTTGGTGGACTATGACCTTCTTCTCATTCTGAGTCATACGTGGTCAGTAGTGAGGCGGTGATAGGTTGATGATGGGAAAACAAATACATTAAGATGTATATATGTACATTACCTAACATCTGGGTATAAGTTCCGCGACAGTACTGAAGCAATGAAGACTTACTGCCACTGTTTCTCGCACTTTCTTATAACGATATATGGCTGTGTTGCGAACTTCTGCTACCCGGGTACACAGATAATAGGAATTGTAGTGCTACAATATTGTATTTTGATGACAGTAGAAAATTTAGACCTCACCAAAATTTTAAAATGACGTTATGAAAAGTACCTACCTCGTTCCTGTTAATATTTATATATTTTATTTACGATTTAACATACAATAGAGTAGGTACTGTAGTAGGTACCTACTGCCAATATTTCAAGTTTCTAGCTTCAGCAGTTTCCTCTCAGTATTGATTAGGATTTGTCAGTTTGATATCTAACAATAGAGATCCTGCATTGTAAACAAATAACATTTATTTGGTTATATCTTACCAAAACACTACGATACGTGGCTTTCAAAACCCCATCCATAGTAACGAGCTCACAATATGAGCAGCACAAATACACTTTTAGTTACCCTACAAATGTAAGGAAGTTAAATGTACAACGAAAAGACCAGTAGAGAATGGAATAAAAACGTGACCCGTAAATGACGTGTCGTAAATTTTAAATGAAGTTGTCGTTAAGCCAGAGTTAGCATACATTTTTAATCAAGAGAATGTGGTGTTATGAGTTACCGTCAGTTTTGTTGCGTCATAAATAGTGTTAGCTTATGAACGATGGAATATTTACGGTTCATTCGAGACTTCGAAACTAAAAACTATAACTAAGGCGCAGAAAAAGTATTCTAAAAAAATTAAAAATGAAAGATTGCGGTGGCTTTAGACTTGGTTATTTTCCCAAATTTCATTAATCTTTTTAAGTTGAGTCAGCGTATAGTTACAAGGTTATCTGAAAGTTTGATTTATAATAGAAAGTTCGTTTTGGTGATCATAGTAACAGATCGAGGCTAGTACGTAGTAACTCTTCAGTAATCTGTGCTCGCGTGTCTGAGGAATGATAAGCGGCAATCTGCAGCCCCATCGAACGCATCTGGAACATATTGATGTTCGGCGGTATATCATTTTAGTGCAATGTAATCGGAACGGGAATCGCTGTAACGGACGACATTTCTCAAACACCTATTGGTAACGATGCGATGTATGTTAAACTTGACTCTGCAAAAGGCTTTATTCTGTAAAAACTTTGTCTGTCGGATGTCTTTGAGGTTCTTGCCTGACCTAACTACACAACAAGTGGGCTGCACTGAAAATCGTCGCCGCTGATTTGCACTCACACCACCGCTTTAGGATTCCCTGTATTGCACGTGGCAGAGACACACAGAAAACAACATAATTTAACGTCGAAGACGCAAGTACAAACATTCATCTAGCAAATAAATGTCTGCGCCGGCCGGGGATCGAACCCGGGACCACAGCTCAGCAGTTAACGTCACTGACCAACGCGCCACTGGGTCGTTATAACATTATTACAGCATTAAAGTTCTTCTTTCAAATTATCCAAGAGTAGGTATGTTTATTTTCTTCATAATTTTATCCTCAAAGTCAAGCTACTCATAGTTCGTCTAAGTTTTTCTCATCTGTTCTTAGTCATTTTAATCTGTTCGATTATCTTTTTAATCTTCTGTTCAAAAAATATTTCTCGGAACACCATCTCGACATAGTTAAGGCTTCTTACTGGAAATGTCGTAAATGATTTTTAAGAGTTTTCACTAGCTCCCAAACTCTTTAATAATTTAATAGCCTGAGGTTCAGTCCCGAATCACAGGATATTAAACTTCCGACCGAGTTTCATTATTGAACTACCGCAAGCAGCGTCTTCGGTACAAACTTAAACTTTACTTGGACAGTTTATAATAGTTCTACTTAAAATAGCTTCGTGTTCGTGTGTTTTACTTTGGTATTTATTGAATCGTTTTATTAAAGTTTAAATTATCGCTTTGTTCTTTAACAATTGGTTAGTTAAGTCTACAAAGTACGTTAGTTATCATACTATTTTAAATTATTTGACAGAGAATGTGTTAACATTAGGCTGCGGACTGGTAGTAGTCTTTCTTCCCTGACAGAAATAAGAGAAGTAAGAGGAGTGTGAAGAGTTCATGCCTTCACTGCCACACAATATTCTAGGTAATATAGGTGAAGAACTGATGGGGTAGAAAGATCCCCGAAGGACCATTTGGGTCTCTACCACGACTTGGAAAAAGGAGCACACGTAGCCCTTTTACAAGGTAGACTGAAGACTTGAAGAAAACAGCGCGAAACCGTTGAATTCAGATGGGATAGGAACGGTCGAAGTGGCGTCGCTTAGGGGTGGGGAGGTCTAACAGTGGATCTCTAGAAGCGAATGGATGCATGGATACGCTACACGTGCCTTAGCCAATCCTCCGCTAATGCTGAACTCCTGGTACCATGACATGGATCACTTTAGCCGACAAAGTTAAAAAAATATGTTTCATCTGTGTTCATGATCATGAACCAGTGATCACTGGCGAAGTCATTTGCAAAAATTACAGAATGGTAAATGATAAAAAATATTACGTCAAAACTTTGAATAACGGGAACACAGTGACTATGTTTGAAAGAAGAAAATAAAATTCTTGACCGAGATTTTCTACATCAAGCTAAGGAGAATGAAATGAAGCGTACAACAGAGTTCCTTTCAGAGATTAGTCCCTTTTGTAGTTACGCCGCCACTGAGGAAATTGCACCGCACTTTCCTAGTCCTCTACAGAAGGAATCTGTGATATGCCTTTAATATTTATCTCGACTTGTATGATTTTAGGATCACATAAATAGTAAGTAAAAAAATGTATTCAAGTTTGTAAGAATAAAACATGTTATACGCTGTCGTAGAATAATAGTCGTAATGGAGATAGTGTTGTAATCAACCTTCATTAACTATTACACTAAGTCTGCAAACAATTTTAGCGAACAAAAATTTGAAGGCACGCAGGCAAAGAAAATAAATGTTAACAGCCTAATTCTCCTAAACCTGTATGTTTAGGTCACGGTAAGAAAAACAGACAGAGGTCAGGTGGGATCGAACAAAAAGGTGTCAGGACATTAACTGGGTTATGTTCTATTTAGTTTTTGTCTCCTTAATACTAACAAACAAGTCCCACTCGTATTTTACGAAGGATTTATTTCTTCAACTCTAGTTACATAACTCAAGTTCTAAAATGACTGAAGGATTAGCAAGTTGTACTTCATACTTGTTATAAACTAATTGCAACTGTAATTGCACTTTAAATAGTAGGTAGGTACCTACCTTGTTACACGTTACGGGTCCTAAGTAATATTGCGTTTGCTGCTACAATTAAGTTCATATTAGTAGCACACATCGGTGCAAACGCTAATGCCATCATCATACCACCGCCAGTTTCGAAATTTTAATATTGAATTACGGAAGGAATCGTGCATTGCGAATGCTGTACAATTTTAATCTTAAAAAAACCCCTTGAGAAAGTCATTAAGCACTCTCCGGTATGCAAGTTTCCTCAAGACGGTTTCTTTATGCAGTGATGTTTTCCTTTTCCGTTCCATCTCGTTCTTCCCCGTACGTATTGTGGTCTAAAACATTAACTTGGATCTGGTCTGGAGTAACGAACAAACTCTTCTGGCTCAGCGACCAAAATTGTGTCTTGTGTCGGAACAAGTCGACGTCGTCGCTCTCTGTCCTGGGCTGACTGTCCACTGCAGAGCACGGCTCTCTCCTCACAACTGAGGAGGCTTGGAGCGTACTCCACCACGCTGCTCCAATATTGGTGGAGGGGTTATTTCTTTATTTATTTTAAACATTTTATTGCACACCAGGGTATTACAACAAAACTTAATCTAAGGAATAGAATAGGATAGGTTAGTGGCCAACCCGAGTATCAGAAGACTTTTTAGGCCGTGAAAGTCTCCGACAAGGTTTAACGACCGCTGCCTAACGACAACAACTGGGACCAACGGCTTAACTTGCCCTCCAAAGTACGGAAGCGCTCAAGAAATTTTGCCACTTTGCTGACCCGTCCTGGGCTTCTTTCCGCCAGTTCTCGACGTCTGGAGTAAGGTACCTTAAATTGCTCGGCTATAATATTGTATAATATACCGCTGCTATAATTTAACAAGACATTTGACAACTGTTCACGGCACCAACGAGCCAGCCTGCCAGCTAGTGGGAACATCATTATTGTTTTCGAAGTCGACTTCTAATAAATAACCCGTTAACACGCGAACCGAGAGCCAGGCACAATATTTCATTGCAGAAAGTTTAATCCCTTTTGCAAATATCATAGACTTAGCCAGCAGTGAGCTTGCTGACGTCAGCAGCGTAATTATTGTATTCCGAGCTGACTTTAACGTATTAATAATAAGCTGTAGGCGCACGCGAGCCTGACAGTTCTCCATGTTACGTTACAGAAAGTTTGATCGCTACTATTGTTTAAATTGTAATAGGCTTTCATAGTCGCGAAGCTTATAAATGTCAACGAAGCACTCTTGAGTCATGAGTTAAGTAACCACGGGTGCAGGAGGGAGTTGGATGGATGATTAAGACGGACGTATATCTAGTATTAGAAATGAAATGAAAAATGTGAAAAAACGCTTTTGTAAATTATTAACAATGCCATTACGCTTTCGTTATGAAGTGGAATTGATAATACACGTTAATAGACTCATTATTAAACTAAGCGAGGCTGAATAAAAACTGCCATTAGCCCTTAACAAAAAGTTTAATTAGTATACAAATACCCGATTTCTACTTAATAGTTATCACAATACAATAAGTGAAAATAGTCTATTGTGACTTCTTGTCTTCAGTATTCTCACTTTCGTATATTTGCGGAGTCTCGCCGGGTTTTAGCAGCCTTCCCACGATGTCGTACTTTTCTGAAAAGGGAATGAAGAAATTGTTATCTTACTAATATTATAAATGGGAAAAATTGTTTGTTTGTCCGATCTTCATGGAGATGGCGGTGAGATATTTGAAAACACGGAAATGAACATAGGATACTTTTTATCTCAAATAATAATAGTACAGATCCCGAGGGAATGACAATATCATCATACAGCACGTGTTTAAATGATTAGAAAATGGCGCTCATTCCCCGTGACAGCCCTAAACGACAAACCCATGAATGTCATGGGGAAATTTTCCATTCTTTGGTCATGGGGCAAATAATATTATTCCCAAAAATAATAATAGATAGGAAAAATGCAATTTCAAAAAAACCACTGCCAGTAGGTACTATTAATTGCTCACAGTCACAAATCGTATATCTCAAACAAAGTTGTCCACTATTTATCACTAAAACATCACATAGATTGGCCTACCCATACTAAGCTTTCCTAAGTCGAATTGGTCGCTCACAATGAAAACAGTAGGCTATCCTATTTATCTAACGTGACAGATGGGGTAACCTCACTTAAATTCCTAGCAAGATCCCGAATACACTTTAAACTTAAGGTTTCAAGATCTGCACTCCTATAGGAGCCAAATTACGAGCCAAATGACGTATAAATGACGACACTTTTCCCGCGACTCAGGAACACTGCATTTTTTTCGGGACAAAAGTAGCCTATATGCCATTCCCCAACCTATAAACTATCTCTATACCAAAAATTACGTCGATCCATCGAACTTCATCTATTCAATATATCTAACGATCGAATATATCCATCGATCGAATATATCCATCGATAGAATATATCCATACCCACGCGATGGGAGGACAAGGCAGCTAATCGCACAGTCACACCAGAATCACACTTTGTTCACGAGAAAGTCCACGATTTTGAACAAGAGCGCAGGTCTTGTTTGGATCAGAGGCGAGATGAACTCAAGCTCCGTCCACCTGCTGCGATTTTATATAATTATCAAGATGGTGTGCTTACATGTACTCTATGCCAGCGGACATTCAAGGCCAAAATAGGGTACATTAGCCACTGGAGAGC
>DWMR01000955.1:0-10579 GCA_018245355.1 Dalla costala | reverse complement strand
GGCGATAATTTCCTGCGTCTGTTTACCCAGCGACTTTTTTTAATATTCTTTCGAAAATCGTGACATGGAACAAAATAAATAATTAGGTACTTTATGAATTTTTACAGCGATAAAATTTTACGTTATTGTGTTTTCATTTTCTGCCAATTCTAGCTAATATAGTCAAGATACATACACCTAAGTATTAGGTTCATACCATAAATACTTTAGGAAATATGTAGCATATAAAATCAACAAAATCATCACCTAGCCAATGCATCATGTTAATAGTTTAACGTGCCCTCCGAAGCACAGAAGAGCTCATGAAGTTTTGCCACTAGTGGTCACCCATCCAACTGCCGGCGAAGACCCGCGGCTTAACTTTTCATTCAGTTACTATTGACACTCGCCGCGCAAACATGAGCGCTTCACTAACTTACTTGTCTTTACGTATCCATTACACTAAGCACATTAGAACCACGTAACCGACGAGCTCAGGCAAGCACAATTGCAGTCATAGAAATGGTTCAGCGAACTCTTGCGCAAGCGGCGCGGCGGCGCTGCGGCCGTGTTGCGCCCGCGCAGGTCCGGTTCGCGTTGCACTGGAAAGCCCTCTTGTGCAAGTCCCAACCCAAGCGTGTAATGCCGAAAATCCTGGTTAGTAAAAAAATGTACTAGTTGCTGTGTTGCTTCTGATCCTGGATACAATCAGTCTCGTGGCTAGAAGTCGTCAGGAGGTTTTGAGTTTTGAGATAACTTCTTGCAGTTTGACAAGTGGTACTTGTGGTTGGTTTCAAAAGTATATGGGCTGCAATGACCACTTAATATAATACCTAGTTATACCTACGGACATTATATTATGATGTACTGCTGATGTTATTATTACTTCCATATTTTATTATCATAATAAAAAGGCGTACTCGTTGATCGCTACCAAAATACGCGTTGATGTCTTTTTGTCGTACAAACGCGCATTTTTACGTAAGCTGAATAAATATATGTACGTTTAAATATTTATCGCCCAAATTCATTGTACGTTTGATTGATACGAGCGAATACAACAATACGAAAATATATCGTTACATTCCATACCAAATTAAAGTTTGTAACAGCAAAAATTTTTACTTGTAAGCTTTGAAAAGGTGGCTTCTGTACTAAAATGCAATAATACTTGCTTTGTATTTTGTTAAATACAAAATTCTTTAGTTAAAGTAATTCTTATGTTACACATACCTACTACTGAACATCACATTGTTTATAGTACGTATGATTTTGTTGCAAAAGGGACGTACGTACACACAAGTAGGTCACCCATCCTTACCCGTGTTAACGATGCCTCAGTGAAAGTGGTTCGTAGCAATTATAACCAATTATGGCAGGACATATTCTAATTTGGATAGTGCGCGGGCGTCGAATGACTTAGTTAGATAACGTGTCACAATAAGTATAATAGTTATACAGTATTGGTCAGTTTTTGACAACAACATGAGCAAAATGGAGTTCATGACTGGTACTTTGGTCCAGCTGCTGTGTCCAACCACTTGGACCATGGATCTCGTATGGGTGTGGCGGGACAACTTTAAGTAAACATGCCATGGCCAAAACATGAAAAAGGGTTCTTCACAAAAGCCACAAAAAGATCTCTCCTCAGGGCCAGAGACGTATTGGCGACCCTTCTAGTACCTAATACCGTATCCACAGTCGATGGTGACCACTTAGCTACAGGTGGCCAGTCTTATTGTTCGTTATGCTTCAATTCATTAAAAAAACTTCACTTAATGTCAAAGTTACCTACATAATTTTTTTCATTAAATACAGGTGATCAATCCGGTTTATTCAAAGCTATAGATGACTTCTTAACATCATTCGCTGTTCTAGTTTTAGTTCTTATATACTGTAAACATATAAGATAGTATAGAGTCCAACACTCTATCTGTCTGTATTTAAAAATAGAAACTAAGATCCGCAAATTCGACCTCATTCGTATTATTGTTGCTTAACTTCTACTCGGAACAAACTCGTGAATGACTACAAGGGTTGATCAATGATACACACTTTGACGTCATGACCTGTACCACGATACGCTAAAACTTGTGATCAGCGCTGGTTTTGTCGAAGTTGCCTAGTAAGATATGGCCATTTATGATTGACAGAGATTTTATTATTGCATAGTGGTAGAAGTCTGAGTCGATCATCTTACAAAATCGGCCTGCGTGCATCTTTGCGTTGGTCGAACTATAAAGCGTCGTGGTGGTAAATGTGGCAGTCATTCGGACGCAAACACAGCGCCGGGAAAGTGTTGGATATAACTTAAAAAGATCTTATTTGTAATAAGTGATAAACAAAGAAGTGGATAAATAAAAGTAAGTTTAGTTCCCCAAGTGTTTTTGTTTATTATAATCAATCAACTTATTTAAGGTCAAGTGAAAAGTTATAAGTGGATTAAGTGCACCTAGGGACAGTGAATAAAAATTCAAAGTGATAAAAACTGATAAATGATGTGACCGATGATAATTAAACGCGCTAATTTAGCTTTATGATAATTTGGATAATACAAACGCTAGCTATGAACTTATTTGACATTTTTTTCTATAAATAAGCGGGGTAGCATCGCTCAAAATGTATGCTGAATAATCATCATGGTTCATCTTTGAATATTAGTGTATTTTTCATATTATTGTAGTAAAAAGTTATTTTTATAAGTAGTAGCCTCAATATCAGTCTCCTGCCCCAGATAACTAGATTCAAAAACTTCGGCACTAACCTTTTAATTTTCATCGGTACATAAAAATGTGCGTAAATATAGCCATTGGGAAAAAAAACTAAACTTAAAATTTAAAAAAATATATTAAGTAGTTAAATACCCACTTGAAAGAAACCCTATTAATTGGTAGTTCCATATACACAAACATCGCAAACGCTTTCACTTCCCACTGAACCATAAAGAGGCACTCTGACTTGTGAATACCAGGATTACAATGCACTTAGAACTTTCAATGCGACTTTCGTTGATACATTCTCAGGGCATTTCACCCACAGTAGGTACTGTGCGTATTGTACCTGAAACCACTTTCGCGCCATTTTAAAGCAGAAGCTTAATAACGTTCCCATAACCGGGTAAATAGGTTATCTTTAAAAACACGGTTATCAGAATTAGTGATTAGTTAGTAAAAAAAAACACTTTCACTTCGCCAACGTGGTGGAACGTGGTGGTATAGCTTTATCCCTTCTCATTCTGAGGAGACTTGTAGGTACCTACATCACCACTGGGACCATGATCAAAATGATTATGTTACGTAAAATAAATGTTAAATCTATGTGATCCCTTTTCTCCTCTCTAGATCATTGAGTTTGTCGTTATTGATTATGTTGCAACGTATGACATTGCGCTTTAGTAATGTTTTTGAAGTTACATCAGAGCTACAAGCGGTTACGAGAAACGATGACGCATCGACTGCGACGCGCTACGCTTACCGATGGGTTGTGCCGATTTTCAGTGGCACTGACCCTAATAACACTTTGTTTGTAACAACAAAACAAAGCCATCCTATCACATGGAAACGATTTAGATTTAGACTTTGGAAATCTTGAAATCTGATTGCTGTTTGACCATCATGCTAATTGATTTGCAATACCAGAAATCCAGGAACTTAGACCTTAGATTTGGTATTTGTTTTTCTAGCACTAGACATAATCGACATACGTAACCGCTCACCAGTATTACATGAGAGAATGCTTTCGCAGACCTCTGCTTGTATCTGCGCGGTCCGGGGCGCTGACATTATGGAAGCTTATATAACCGCTGTTCGCGAAAGTAAAAGTGATTCTCCGCCTACTTAACGAAGTTTCGAAACGTCATCACTCCACATGCTAAATAAGAACACAAATCCTTAATTATATTTTTATTTTCAGACGATGCGGTGGATAATACTGAATTGCGTCCTTCTTTTGTTAACAATAAGTAAAACAGAAGCCCAATGGTCATGGGGCGGCGAACAACAAACTGATAAAAGTTTAGACGAACCCAAGGAAGAAACTAAACCAGCTGAACTATTACAAGGAGAAGAAATGGCTGAAGCCCAAGAAAAAAATCTTGAGACCAACGGTTCTGTACTCGACGACATCGTAGATGAATTGGTCAGCAGCAAACAAGGGAGAAGTTTAGGAGGCTTCGATGACGTATACAGCGATCCCACAATTAAAGAAGCTTTAGATGCTGGAGACGATACTGAAGCAAGAAACCTCATTAAAGGACGTCTTTGCACTCTTGGACTTATTCAAGTAAGCAATATTTACTCTTTAGATCAAAACGAAAAGTTAACTAACCCGTTACATCAAATACACAATCTCAAAAATATCCATTACATAGTAACACATTATTATTAGATTCCTCATATAATTTAAATTAAACATTTAACATTTTTTTAGTATTGGTAATTTTTTTTAATACTCTATGTTATTTCAGTGTGAAGAAGAGGATTCCCAAGAAAAACGTTACGTATCTCCGGATGAACTCATATATGCACAACCTGTTGATATTAAACCCATTGGAAGACCTGTAGCTTCTATTCCAGTTCGTGGGCCACCGAGAGCCTATGGACCAGCTAAACCTATGCCATATCCCTCACGTCCACACAAAGTTCCACCTAAAAGAAACGGATATGGTCCTAATATACGGCCAGGTTTCTCGGATAAATATGGTGTCTCAAATGGTAACTACCAATTTTCTCAAAGCAATGGCTTATATAATGGACACGAAGCGAATTATGTATCCAAACCTCCCATATTTCCGAATGAGGAACCATACACTTTTCAAAATCCAAAACCAATATATAATAAAAGTCCATCAAAAACTGAATCGGTTGTGCAGCAACATGTACATCACCATTACGTGCATGATGACGGTAATAAAGATCCAAAAGTAATCATCAAGCCTGTGGCTATACCTGTAGGATCTGTTGGACACCTAGCATCACAGGCTCAGCTTCAAGAATCTTCTGGCATATTAACTGCCGCTGGAGGCGACTACAGCGGTTTCAATTCCGGTGGCTTCAAACCTATGGCAGCAAACTTCCAATTGAATAAACCTGTTTATGAGCCAGAGACAATCTATGGTTCCCAATTTGGACACAGTAACGTAAACAAAGGAAGTGCCCATTTATTGACACAAGGTCTACCAAATTCTTTTACTAACAATGCATTTGAGGACCAAAAATATGGTAACTCATTAGGTGCCTATGCGAGCCAGAACAACGAATTTTACAAAAAAGAATTAAATGTAGGATCAAATAACAATATTTTTAGTCAGGGACCAGCAACTTTTGGTCAAAGTAATTCATATCAAGAAAATTACCACGAAGCAAAAGCTCAAGGCATCGAGTGTGTCTGTGTGAATTACGATCAGTGTCCAGCGCAAGAAATTATTGGCCGTAGAGACGATTTGTACTTGCCAATTGATCCTCGTAATAAGTTTAGCGAAATTGATGCTTTAACGGAAGATCAGTTGGATAGTTTGAACAAAACTTCGTCTGCTGATAGAGTAGATGGCGCACAAAACACGACTGAAGTCAATAAGGTCACAAAACGGGAAGTTAATGCTGAAAAAGAGGAAGAAGGAGCAAAAGAAATAGAGCCGGTAAGTAACTTGATTTGGTAACCTAATCTGTTTGATATTCACATAAATTTAATCACATGATCATTGATTACCAACTTACCCAAATAGCATATAACGTTTCCCTATCCATTTTGATTCCATTCATTACACATACCAAAGCGAAGACTGGGGTAACAACGCTGACATTGGTTATGGAACAGATTATGTACTTATCAGTAATCCCTTCCACGGCCACTGCGTACAAAAGGACAACTAAACAACGGGCAATGACCTTAACCTAACATTACATATTAAAACAATTCATTTATTGAGTAAATATTACTTCAGCGCTTTCTTGGACTGGCCGGCTACGGCGGCAATGGCGGAAATAACGGAAATAACAACAAACAAGTGCAGCCCACGTTTGGTGTCTCTTTTGGGTTGCCCCAGCCTTCCCACGGTGGCTATCCAATCAATCCCTTCAATTCCAACCCTGTATATAACCCTTATGGCCCTGCAATAAATAGCGGAGGTATAAATCTTGGTTTACTTTCCGTAAATCCTTTACTTTCAGTACAAGTAACAAAAAATGATTATGGGGAAAAAATTGTCAAACCATTTGTGAACTTACATGTAACACCAAATGAGCATGTAGTTAATAAACTCGGACACCTATTTCACGAGAAGAAACATTATCTTTTAAATAAGCACGAACATTATCACCACCACAGCCCTTATAATCAACAGCTACATAGGCCGCATTTATATCATCCCTACTCCCATACACCTCCACAATACACTCCACATTATGGGGGTAGACCTATTTATTCACCACATTATAAACATTATGAAGGATATTCTCAATTTCAACCTTACAATGCACCTGAGCAATCAGAGGGTAATGAGGATTACTATGATGACGATAATAGTAATCATTCTGATGACCAAGTCGAGTACAATCCATATCAAGGTTATGGATTTGAAAGATCAGCAAATACTAGTCTAGACAACAATCAAAATACGTATGCTAACCGCTATGCCCACTCCCGGTCCCTGACAATTCCTTCCAAATCTCTTGGGGCAAACCGTGGAGGCCAAACGGTCAGATTCCCTGAACGGAAGAAACGCGACGTTGCTTCTGAAAAACCTTTAGATGAATTGATTCAAGAGGTAATCAACCCAAAGTGATTAAAGTTAAAACTTATATTATTATTACTTTAAAGAAGTAGATGTGTCCTTAATACATTCAAACTTAACAACAACTTCTCGGTTTTTTTTTATAGCGTCAAGGATATTTTGGACGCCCCCAAATTCAACAATGCAAGCAAAATCAAGTATGCTGTAGACGACCACTCCGACCTCAAGCAGGAAACCGTGGACAATGTGGACTTAGACATTCACAAGGCATCAATGGAAGGATTAAGACTCCTTCATATGTCGACGGTGACAGTGAATTTGGAGAATACCCATGGCAAGCTGCTATATTAAAGAAAGACCCTAAAGAATCGATCTACGTATGTGGTGGAACACTGATTGACGGACTCCACATAGTAACTGCTGCACATTGCATCAAATCGTAAGTATAATACATTATGATTCTACTCGTATCACACACATCATTACAAAATTGAAAATAGTTAGGTATATGGTATATCAGTGTCATCGTTTTTAATAGCGAATTATCTTTTTCGTAGATACAAAGGCTTCGATCTGAGAGTTCGTCTTGGAGAATGGGACGTCAATCACGATGTGGAATTCTATCCGTACATTGAAAGAGATGTACTTTCTGTGCACGTCCACCCTCTCTACTACGCTGGAACGCTAGACAACGATCTTGCCATTCTGAAGTTAGATCACCCAGTAGAATGGACAAAGTATCCTCACATCAGTCCCGCTTGCTTGCCCGATAAATACACTGAATACGCAGGACAAAGATGCTGGACCACTGGCTGGGGAAAAGATGCTTTCGGAGATTATGGAAAGTACCAAAATATTCTGAAGGAAGTCGATGTGCCCGTCGTAGCACACGGTCAGTGTCAACAGCAGTTAAGACAAACAAGATTAGGCTACAACTACGAACTAAATCCAGGGTTCATTTGTGCGGGCGGTGAAGATGGCAAAGACGCGTGCAAGGGTGACGGCGGTGGTCCTCTTGTCTGTGAACGCGGTGGAACTTGGCAGTTGGTGGGCGTTGTATCCTGGGGAATTGGTTGTGGTCAACCGGGTGTGCCAGGTGTCTACGTAAAAGTAGCACATTATTTAGATTGGGTATCTCAGATTACTGGACAATCATCACATTATTAGTATTTGCTTAAATGCTAGGTGATAAGTCACAAGTTTAGGTTTAAAATTCAACGAGCTCGCCAAGACTTAATTTAATTTATATTTTTAATTTATTGTCTTTGGGTGGTAATGCCTAGAGAATTCGAGTAATTGCTTATGCAGATTTTATGAAATAAACAAAAAGAATTACATAATGCCTATATTTATTAACCCCCTTACAACGTTAGTTATTTCTTTTTTTTTTCTTTTTTTAAAGTAAGTAATTTTATTTATTTAATGTATTAACTATTATTAGAAAAAGGTACCTACTTGCACATTACATTATGCAGTACACAGGGAGCGTTTCTAAATCCTATTAATATGCATTGTAGGTTCATGCGAAAGCACGTAAGGATAAATAGGTTTGATGTTTGTTAGGTGTTACTCTAAACAAGCAAATGTTATAACAACGCGGGCGTCCACCAGTGAGGAAATAGGTACTTTTTTATATTATTACATCTATGGTCAAGTCACTCAATCACTCAAACAATTGCTGTCAATGAGTAAACACAAGTTGAATACGTGCAATATGTATTGCTAAACAATTTATATATTTAAAATAAATAATAGCCAACATCAAAATATGGCTGGGAAGGGAACGGATCGTAAAGGAAAAGCAAAAGACATAAAATCCGCAACGACCGACCAATTAGATGCTTTAGGCGCGTTTACATTACCCGATAGTTTACCGTGCTCAGAAATTTCATTTCCTGTACTAATAAGAAAGACACCGCGGGCTAATTGGCAGCAAATTCTTAAGGAGAGCAATGACGCGTTACAAGAAATTGAGGAATATAAGCAGCGCAAACAGAAACCCGTTATGAAGTCGCCCTTTTTAAGTAAGAAAATGTAGATACCTATCATTAAGGTTACACGTTTGGCATTGGCATAAGTACATACATCTTCATGGGCATACTCAGCTTTTGGCCTAAGGGTGGCAAATCTGAAACCTGTTTGGCCTAGGGCGGGACAGTATGAACCAAGTGTTCAGGATACAGGTCGGAGCTAGCTAAATATCATAACCCATGACTTAAGAACACGAAAAAATGTAGTGAAATTGTTTGATTCTATGTTATTAATTAAGTAAAGTTGTTCCAGGAACAGAATGTGACTACATTAAGAACGAAGTATTTGTTCATCTCATACCAGCACTGGAAGAAACTCTTAATAAAGCAAAGCTCTGGGAGGCATTAATAAGACAAAAATGTTTTTACAATGGTCTTGATCATATAGCTCAGGTGTACATTTCGTCACAGTCGTAGAACAAAGACGGATCTGCAAATTGACAGCTTTTCGGGACAGCACTTTAAAGTGCTCTCCATGGGGTTTTCTGTCATAATTTGAAAATGGGTAGTTATAATCTGGAAATTTGGATATGTTACCTAGTGTTTGTTCTTTTACATAATTACTTAAATTTACATAAAACCTCATGTAGAAACTTTAAAGTGCTCTCCTAAATAGTTGCCAATTTTCAGATCCGTCTTTGTTCTACGACTGCGACGAATTGTGTTTCGGACGGAAGGGTGCGGATGCCGGTTACACTTATACAAGAAGCGTCCACCGTAGTCCTCAGGGGTAGCAACGCATCTGTGACCAGCTTCGAATAGAACAAATACTAACGATTATTAACTGGACTAATAATACTTACTAACAGGACTAACTGTCATTAACAGTCCCATTACTAAAGAATAATGAACTAATATTCTTATTAACATCTTATACTTATAGGACTCGCTAACTAACAGTCCCTTATACAGTCCTATTCCAGGCTTGGCATAGATGTCCATGGGCGGCAGCGGTTAGTGGGACTGCAAGCTCGTTTGCTACTCCCGAGTCCAAAGGTACAAAAAAAAATTTTAAAAAAGGAAGAAAAAAAAGACACTTACCGGCCACGTGAAGTCGAAGGGGAAAACGATGGGGTTGCTGAATCCTTCCACATTGAGGTTGGGCACATCCAAGGAGTTGCCACCGAGCACTGGTGTCGTTATATCACCGAACGTACACGGTGACGTAGTATCGATATTAGCTTGATAAATCTTGAGGCACACGCGGAATTTAGTCCTACACGGCGCCAAGCACGGCGCATCACTACTCGAGGAACCATCACAGCACTGCCCACTATTTAACCTACCCAACGAGTTCGTAAAACTTTTTATCCTTAGTTCGAAGGAACCAGATGTCAGCACCTGAAACAAATAAAGAAAATAAATAAATTTGTAAGATATTTGACAATTTGAATGTCACTCAATTAATAAATTGTCAATGTCAGAATGTCGGATTACACATTCTGACATTGATATGTAAGATGGCTGCCGTATTTGTTAAATTATTTTTAAAATTTATTGTGGCATCATGCCTACGGCATATTCTGCCAATTACAAAAACGAAAGAAACTTGTAGGTACAATAAAAAAATGTAACTATAGTAATTTGGGAAAAAAACAATCTGAACACAAGTACAGGTACAAAAGATAAAAAAATAGGTACTAAATAATAAAATATTTAGGTACAACACGTGTCATAAGCTCTCGAATTATTACGGCTGCCGTATTTAGACGTATTGATGTCTTTAAGTCAGAATAAGATTAAAATTAGCAGAATTTTAAAAAAAGTATACCTATATCGTAAACTATTGCGCTCCGTCAGATAAAATTTTAGCAATCGATGTATAATTAATAATATACTC